>ML803257.1:46459-58051 GCA_009831015.1 Picea engelmannii
TTAATCTCTTTTTCTATCAAGGGAAGCAACTTGGGATTTATCCTCCTAAGTTTCTGCCTAAACGGTTTCTGGTCTTCCTTTATGGGAATCCTGTGTTGTATGATGCTGGTGTCATAGGCTTTCAAATCTTCATAGCCCCAGGCGAAAACGCCTGAATATTCTTTGAATAGTTCAATGTACTTAAGTTTTTGTTCTGGGGGTAGAGATTTGGAAAGTTTGACCATCCTAGGCTTCTCTTCAGTTCCTATGTTGCAGTCTTCTACCTCTTGCCCATGAGCTTCTATTTTTGGTTTCTTAGCTACATCGTCATTGTCAAACAGATATTCTAAAGGGACAACCCCTCTAGGTAACATATTGCTTTTCAATTGTAAAACATCGGCATCTATTTCGTCATCTCTTAACTCTCCTGAATCTACTGTATCTTGTGTATCCACCGTATTTACAATATTCACACTATCTACTTCAAATTCAGAATTATTTACATTCTCTTTTTCATTTTCTACATCTATGTTTGTACATTCAAAATCGTTCTTGCATTGCAGAAAGTCCTCTATCTGATCGTCATTTCCAAACACTTGCCAGTACCTGATATTATCGGGCACTGTCAGTCTGCATTTCACTTCAACCGTGTATGGGCGAGTTTGTCAGAAAGGAATCTTGCAGGAAGCTGCTGACGTAGCCAATTCGTCAGCCAAAATGTTTTGTCCCCTTGGCATTACCTGCAAGTCAACCTCATTAAAACACTTCAAAGCATCAAGAAAAACATTCATGTAGGCTCTAAGGCGTGGGTGTTTAGCGGCATATTCACCTTTAATTTGTTTAATTATTAATTCAGAGTCACCCCTCACCATTATTTTCTTAGCACCAACTTTCTTCAGTAGCTTCAAACCGAGCATTAAAGCTTCATACTCAACAACGTTGTTAGTGCAGTGGAAATTTAACTTATAGGAATGATTTTCTGAATACCTTTTTTGATGATTATGCAACCAGACTCCAGCTCCTGCTCCTTCTTTACTCACAGCCCCGTCAAAATCCATACTCCAGAAATCAGCGGGGAAGTCTTCGGTGATTTCATTTTTCATCTGTGCTGCCTCACCGTTTTCTGGACCTTCGTCTTGACTAGCTACCTCTTCCGTCAGTTGAATTTCCGTTTCTCCAGTATCACCATCATTGTACAAGATGAACGAATCTAAATCAGAATGAGCAGAGTAAAGGGGGTAATTGTGAGGTTTCTCTTGACTGCTAACCATATACTTCATCAATGTTTCTCTATATAACCTCCTCTGTTGTCCAAACACTGGGATAGTGGCGTAAGACATATCCAGCTGCAAGGTTCCTTTCAACTTAGCTCCCCAAGACCGGGAAAACAACATACCATACTTTGGTGGGATGTCTGCAACCACCACGTCCATTACCATGCTTTTTGAAGGGATCTGGACCAGGGTGATGCAGAGGTCCTTAATCAGACCTATACATTTGAATTTGCTGGAGTCAAACGAGTGTAGATCTTTGTAAGGCCTAGTAACCTCCAATCCCAGTTTTTCCATTACTGCTTTAGGCATCAAATTATGTGAGGCACCTGAATCCAGCATGGCGTTATGAAATATCAGATCGTGTATGTTCAAATTGATGTAAAAGGGAGCTGCATCACCGGTATCGTCTCGACCGTCAACTTCAGGTCCGAAAAGGAGTTCGTAACGATCATCAACAAGGTTCATAGTGTCCGAATGGGTCATTGATCCAATAGTCAAGGCCTTGGTGCCTATGTCAAGTTCAATGGCTAACGATTTTAGTACCTGTGAACGATAACCGCCTCTGCTTATCAACTCAGTCAGTGGGGCGGGAATTTTAATTTTGGCCAATTCTGCCTCCAGGCTAAAAGGTGCGGGAGTTCGGGTCTGACTCGTTGATTCTGGTTGGTCCACCACCTTCTTCCGCTCAGAAGTACTGGGCAGATTATCAGGTGAAACTTCGGGCTGTGCCTTTCTTTTCAGTATGGTGATGTTTTTCTTCATCGGAGTGTCAGTTTTATCTTTCTTAGAAGACTTTCAACAATGGTCTTCTCGAGGGTTTTCTCAGCCTCAGCTACCTTCTGCGTTTCGGTCGTTTTTTTAGAGGAATTTCCTTCTGTCTTCTTACTTCACAGATTGTATTGGCGGTGCACCTCCAAAATAGCGTTCTCAGAAGCCTGTTGTCTTTCATCCCCGACCACCTCACTTACCTTTGTTTGATTTAGCAGAAAAAGTTCCTGCTCTTCTTGAGTAAGGAAAATGGCCTCATTGTCATGAATACCCATGAGGTTGATATGAGTATCCTCCAATTCCTCAATTATTTCCCCCCCTTCGTCAGCATAGTTTTCTTGCAGGGGAGGCCTAATCGGATGATCAGGACCTCTCTGATCTCTTTGATCTCTTGGGTCTCTTGGATCTCTTTGATCTCTTTGCCTGATTTGAGGAGGGTTTCTTCTAAAATTGGGGTTTCGAATCTGAGGGGTAGGTGGGTTGTCTCTCAGAGGATTTTTGTCTGAAATACTCGTTCTTTCTAACAATAATTCCAACGATCTGACCACATAATCCAATTTGGAATCAATGTTTGACGTGGAAATTTCTTCTTTGATCGTGACTCTCCTTTCTGTTCTTTGATGCGCCCTTTTTGCCAACAAATTAGCCTCCACACTAATAGCGCTTTTCTGCATGTCTTCAAGGGTGGCAACATTTCTTTCTCTCAATTGGTAAGACATGTTAGCATCGAATCCATCAGGGAATTTAATCAATGCCAAAACTTGGAGAGGTTTGATCTCAGTTGGGATTGCATTATACAAATTGTTAAATCGTGTGCAATAATCTTGGAGAGTTTCACCTTGATTTCTTTTTATGTTCTCGTATTCTGACAGTATCTGGAGAGGGTTTTTCTTTACCCCCCATCTGTCAAGAAAACTTCTTTGGAACGCGACAAGGTCAGGAATTGATGCGGCGGGTAAGGCTTTGAACAACTTCTTGACGTCCCCTGTCAGACTCTGGGCGAAGAGTCTCATCTGAACGTCGACTTCGTCGACTTCTTGTAAATCCAAGTAGTCATTCATTTTATCCACATGTTGTTGTGCGTTTAAAGTTCTGGTTGCATCGAACTGTGGAAGTCTAGTCTGGTAGTCTTGGGGCATGGCATGTAGTGGTGAAACCAACACCAAAGGGGCATATCGAGCTGCCATGACGAGTGGAGGAGGTGGGACGCCGACCTGGGTGGTTGGAGAGGAAGCGACGGAAGACGGAGCCGACGAAGGACTGGGCGGTGCTAAGGTAGTGATTTGTAGTTTAGCCGTAGGAGACAAGACTTCGGGGGTTCGGGGTTGCAACGCAGTTGGGTCAAAGACAAGCTTAGACACAAAAGTTTCAGTACGTGTTCTAACAAGGTTTCGTGGAGGGCGAAGATCAAGATCAATGTTTTGAAAGATATCTGGTTTTCCGGAAAAGGAAGGAGACTTATGAAGGGGAGTATAACTCGCGGAACTGGTAGCTAAGGTCTTTCGTCTCAGCAACTGTTCGGGATTATCAATTGCCGTGGAGGGTTCTGGGTCGGGATGAGATCGAGTGTGAACTTTCTTGGGAGCCAGAGCTCTTTTTGGTTTATATATATATATATTTTTATTTAATTTTATGGTGAAATCAATCTAAGGGAGATTTCTACGTCGACGTTGTCTAGCTTCCAATTGTTCCTGAGTGACTATGTCACCTTCAATGGATGCCCACGAACGTTCGAGCTCTTCCCGATTATTGGCAGTTTGGAGGATTATGTCAAAAAGGTTTGACGCAATATGCGTTTGATTCGATAGTCCAGGCTCGATATTAGGTTGTACTTCTGCAGGGACAGTCATAGAGGAACAAAAGGTTCTAAGAGAGATACTAGAAGTAATATGTACAGAGTTAATCAACCTCTAAACATTACTTATTTCTCAGGGTTAAATTTTCTTTTAGGGGAAAGAAGTCGTGAGATGTCAGTTTTAGTTCGTCCCCAGTGGAGTCGCCAATTATGTTGGCACTCGGTAAATTTCCTAGAGGTTGAAAAAGAAGAAATCTACTAAGGTAACCTTATCCAACCACTTTAAAGATGGGATCTAGTCCTTCCAGCTTCAGAGAGGGATCTCTCTATAAGATTTAACTTTGTTTTTTAATTTCAGGTATTAGGCTAGGTATGAAGACTGTCGGTTTTGTTGTAAAAGAGTCTTTGAGATTGGTTGAGATAGTCTACACATCCATTGGGCTATGGGGTCTGTGTTTAGTCAAATCTAAGAAATAACCAGAAACACCAAAGAAGATTTTCACAGGGCGAGGTAATACATTCGCTGGATCTTTTAGTAATTAAAATGATGGATGGAAGAACAGATGAGAAAAATAACTTCAACTAACAAGCAGTTAAGAATTTCTTAATTGAAGATATTAGAAGATAAACATTTAAATCTTTAGAATTGGAAACAGGGTATCAAAGATAAATCCTGCAACATAACGCTATTCATAAAGATTAGATTCAGAAAACAAAATGAATACGGAGAAAGAAAAACATTTAACTTAGAAAATCACATCACCAGTGAACATACACAAGAATCCTGTAAAATGCCTCTTTTTTATTAATGGTGGATCTCTTCAAAAATGATACAGTTTGATAGCAACAGGGTGTGCGAATCAACAACCCTCAATACTTCGGAAACTGAAGTATTTATAATACAAAATACAAACGTTCCTGTCATAACTGATCAGGACGTGCTCATACTATTTTTAGACTAACTAACTTAACTACTCAAAACTATTTTGATGACTCATTACAACTGTATGCTGAATTTCTGGGGTAGGCCGTTGGCGAGGTGCCATCACAACCTCTTCTGACTGGACAGGTGACTGGATTGTGACAACTCATCTGCTAATCTAGTAGATCACACAGTTCTTCGCATCTCATATGACCTGGAAATGTGACTTTAAGCAATCTCCTATACACTTCATCCATGTCCGTGTACTTAGCAAATGTGGGCTTGATGACGAATATGTGCTTAATCTCGTGATGGATACTAATATCCAACTGCAAGGCATCCATGAATGCTTTTCCTGTGATGCTTCCCTGTATACCTGCAAACTTAGAATTGTCCTTAGACACTTCAGCCAACCTTTTCTTATAATCAGGGAGTGTCATTAATTTGTCATTAATGACCTTCATACCAGGCAGGCCCTTCCTTTGCAGAGCATCTATCTTGTGGAAAAACTTCTGCACTCCTTGATCCATGACTTGAATCTTTTCCTCAAGCTGAAGCATGAGACCTATTTTGGTTAGAACTCTTTTCGCCTCCAATATAGTTTCTGTCCTGTCCTTGATCTTCAATTCTTCGAGTTCCTCCCGGGTCTTGGAATTCAGGAACCTTATGATTTCGTTAGCTTGCGCTGGCATGTCTCCCAGCTCAGTTCCGATTTTCTCCACAGCCTGCTTGCTCCTCTCGAGCAACTCATTTTGTTCAAACATGATTTGAACCATTGGCCATATTTCATTTATAGACTTGGAAATATCTGTCCACACAATATCTTTCACCTCTGCCAAAGTTTTTCCTGCCATTTTCTGTTTCTGGAGCTGCTATAACTCCTTCTTGATTTGCTCATTTACCTGTTTCTCTTTGGACAGACTTATCTGGAAAGAAGTCTTTAGCTCTTGAAGATTCTCCACTTCTTTCTTAAGCCTGCTGATTTTAGACTCTTGCAGGTTCATTCTCTCCATAGACTTGGCCAAGTCTGTTGCTCCCTCTGGTAGTGGCACTGATGCAACAGATGGAACGACTGTCACTATTGCTGTGCTCAATCCTGCAATTGGGATAGCACTCAATGGAATGCCTTCCATTGGATTTGCCTGCTCTTTCTCCTTTAGCAGTCTCTCCATCTCTGCTTCCATCTCTTTTAACTGAGCGTTCTGCTCCATGAGTAATTTCAGCATCTCATCCTTTTCACCTTCCTTTTCAACTATCTCCTTTGCCTGTGGGTCTTCTGTTGGAGGGAGATTTAGTTGTTTTCTTAAAGATGCGATGTCAACGTTTTTCTTTTTTATCATCTCTTCAGCTGCTTTGACATTCGCAGGGTCATAACCAATCTTGAGGACCAACTCCTCCAACAATTTGATTTTGTTGTCCTTTGCGAAAGATGATATTTTCTCCAGCTTCAGTTGGGTCTTGGCATTGCTCAGAGCTACCCGAAATTTTGATGCGGAAGCTGTAGCGTGGGCCAAAGTGTGGAAAACCATCTCGCTAGTTTGCTTGTGCAGATCCATCTAATCTGCTGGATGCACGTCTTTAGCCTGAAACTCAAATGTGGCCCTTTTATAATCTGATATAACCTTGGGATCCGACACTTGTGCCTGGAGGTAAGCCATATGCATCCTACCTTTCTCTGTATCAAACGCTGAAAGAAGCCTGTGTTGTGCTGTGGACGACTGCTTTTGGAACTGGGCATAAGTGTTGGTAGTAAGAGTCTGGTTTTTCTTCTTGATCAAATCATATTTTTCAAAAATGCCCAACTTGGGCCCGGTCTTGCTTGGTGGAGCATCTGTGGGAGAGTCCGTGGATTTTATAGCTGATGTTATTATTTCCTTGTGCTGACTCGAGCCGAAAGGTAGACTGGCGGGCTTGACCCCTTGGGTGGCCACTGTGGTGGTTGTGATCTCTTGCTCTACTGTCGTGCCTTTCGTTGAACCTGTCCTCGGCTTTTTTGCGTGCATCTTAAATTCCTCCGATGACACCTCTGTTACAGGAGAAGACGATTCTTGTCGGGGCCTCTTTTCCTTGGGATTCTGAGGTGTGGCAGTGGGTGGTGCACTTGTTGAGGGAACCTGCTTTTCCACCCCGACAGTTGGTTCCATGTCCACCAACGTATCAGGCTCCCATTCTGTTTGATTCGCAAATCTCTCGATTTTCGGCTTGGGCTCATGCACATATGGGATGTTTTTATTTTTCTCTCTCATTTCAGAAATGATCCCACAGGGATCATAATGCCAGGTGAAACTTGTGAGGAATTTCATTTCCCTTAATATTCTGTCTGCTTCATCACCTGTGCCTCTACTGTTGCATATGAAAGAGCAAATCTGCTCTTTGATCCACAATTGTTGCTTCTTCTTAAGGGAAACAAAGTGAATATCGTCAGAATTCATAATTTGTCTAATATATTCCAATGCGAAAATTCTTACCGGTATATATCTCGACAACTTGTACGGTGCCAATTCGCACCCATAAACTCGGATCTCAGAGTGATTCTAATAAAAGTACAAGTCTCCTGTCTTCGCATTGTCCGAGAGGTGTAGAATTCTCCGGACTTCATCATTTATTCGTGGCTAAGGCATGCCACTCAACATACTTACCACAGGGTGGTAAAACTGGTCAATGAACGCTGTGAAGTCGTATTCGACAGAATTGCGTTTCAGAAGAGAAGTCCACGCTGTGACTGGCTGGGGCCTCCCGTCGGTGTCCATCTTCTGCGTGGAGAAATTGAACCTGTCGGCCTGGAAATAGACGAACATGTAAGCCAGAATGGATGAATACCTGAACATGCCCTCTGTGGTGAAATTCACAAATTGTTCATGAATGTTATGGGCCAGGAAGGTGCTGTAGTCGAACTGTGTGGTCGGCTGTTCATCATTTGAGAAGATAGATAGAAAACCCAGGATGGGTTCATCTACCCATTGATCAGAATAGTACCCAAGCAGGGCACACAGGGAAGAAATAATTTGATTTCCTTTGGTGGAAAACAAGGAAGAAGGGTACGGGGGATTGGTGGATGGGAGTGGAGCGGAAGTGGGGAGAAAAAGCTCGAAGATCTGAGCTCTCTGAGGGAAAGTCATTTTCTGTTATAGTTCAGTGAGGATTTCTAAGCTGAACGGGGACGCAGATTCAACACGGGTTATCTGCATCATCTGGTTAATATCTTCTGGGGTGATGAAGAAGAGGACGTCCCCAGACGAAGAAACAATGGCTTTCTGGTCGGGGACATAATGGGCTTGGAATTTGAGGGCGAATTATGGGAAATGATGAATTTGGGGGAAAAGATACAGGGGCAAATTGGACTCCCAGAGTCCAATTTCGTCACTCTGGTCCAGGAAGACTTCTCGGAGCCATGACTGCAGATCAGAGAAGTCAAAACTGCAAATAGTGTCCGCTATCAATCGGTCTTTATCGACCAAGGGGACTTTATCCAGGTCAACCGGAGGGGGAAGAAAATGATTTTCTTCTTCTTCCGCTTATCTGGACTTTGACACCATTTCAGCTACTGTACCTGCAAATAAACACTACGTTAGTGGGGTCGACTGACTGTAGGTGAAAGCGATGTGGGAGCAATGGACGAATAGGAGATTTCTGGCGCGATGGATGAATAACGAATACAAAGGAGGATGGTTGTTTTATTCAAAAATGGGTCGGTCGGACGCGAGAAAACGATCAGCGTGACAACGAGTAAGTTATCCAGTTATTAATGGACAATGAGCCACTAGGGATGAAGTGGCAGATGACGGTGGCCAAAGCATACGGAGGAGTGACGTGGAGGCAGGTGATTGGAGGCAAAAGTCGCTGAAGGGGGCTGGCCATGAATGGAAAGGGTAAAGGTCTGACAGCATGGACTGACAGCAGTTACGGGATGGGACTTCAACCCGAGAGCAAGTGGGACAAGTGGACTTAGTGGAGGATGACACCCCGGAGTGACGGAGGCTGTCAGATGGCATAAAGTGAAAAGACTTTCGGATCAATAGGAAAATGCCAGTTGTGAAATGGGCCTGCTGCAAAGAATATTCTTTCCGGACCCCCCCCCCCCCTTGATTAAAAGCAGAACACCAAGGGGGGTTCGGAATCCATCGTGATCCGTTGATCTACGCATCAGTTTCCTGACCGTAGATCTTGGCGCGTTTTTTAATATCGATTCCGGACCCACCCCCCCCTCCATTAAAGGCAGAACGGAGGGGGGGGGGGTCCGGAATTCAAAGTGGATCGTCTATTTGAGCGCACAGTTTCGAGCCGTCCAGATCTGCGCCCGAGTTATTACCAATTTCGGACCCCCCCCTCCCTTAAAGGTAGAACTAGCGAGGGGGTCTGGAATCCAATGTAGGCTGTGGATTTATGCGCTCTGTTCTGGACCGTCCAGATCTGCGTCAATATTATCGCCGATTCCGGACCGCCCCCTCCTTGGTTAAAAGAAGAACACTAAGGGGGGTCCGAAATGCTATGTGAGCTGTTGATCCAAGCGCTGTGATCTGGACCATTGAAAGGTGAATGAAGCATAGGTTGGGAGCGGCCAATATCATGTGTAGGAAAAACTTAGGATTAGCGCTTTCTCATGGGTTTTATTCAATTTTGTCATAGACACCACGAAGGGGACCTTATTCCAACTATCCTAAGGCAAGGAAAGACTTGATGTAGCATTTTATTCGAGTGGGTTTTATTGGGCAAGGCAAGCAAAGCAATTAATCTACATCCTGACCTAGTTTCGCAAGACAAATAACCCAGATTAAACTGTTGGGTTAAGATATTATTTTTCCTAAGGGATATCTGACCAGGATTAGACAGTCTGGTCAGACTTATTCACTAATTCTATCCTAGGGGCTATCTGACCAGGATTAGATGGTCTGATCAGATGTATTCACTAGTTCTAACCTAGGGGCTATTTGACCAGGATTAGATGGTCTGATCAGACGCATTCACTAACCTATCAACATTGAAAATTTAAAAGGACATGATCATGCTTGAAAGGTATGACCAAGTCACTGTTATTGCATGGGGCTTATGCTTCAATTCTTTTTTCCCTCTTTTCTTTTTCTTTTCTTTCTCTTTTTGCAAAATGAAAAACAATTTCCAATAAGAACACTAGATACAGATAATATCCATAATATCCAAGTCATAAGTTGATTCCCATAATTTATGGGGTGATAACAGAACTTCCTCCCGAAGTTAAGGTATCTTATGGTACAAAGGAAAAGAGCATGGTTCACACCTTCATAAGAAGTAACTGACATTATCAGTAAGTAAGTCAAGAAAGCTCATACATACTAGTGTATATGTACCAGAAATGCATGTGTAGCTAGTACATGCAAAGCTCGTGCATGTACTAATAATCAAAACTGTCATCCTTTAGTAATTTATATATGCATTCAATCCAGTCAGCAAGACTAGTCTTTTATAAGAGACAACAATCAATCAATTGTGTGAGAAATCCTTTAGTTACAATTATCCGGTTTAACAATTTTATTTTAAACAACTGTGGTTTAGTTATGTAATAATGAATATTCATATATACACATTTTTTTTTTTTTGAAGGGACGACATCAAATTCCACCACATGACAGATCTCCATATTGTCTCAACTATTACTACTCATCCTTCCTCCCTAACCTACTTCCATATCCATTCCTATCCTTCCTCTGCTAGACTATCTTGAAGCGTCAACTATATTGACCTAACTCCAAATAGAACCCGTAAGTGGAAGTGTCGCTATCTCGACCAAGATTCTCTAGCAGGCAACTGACAGTCATCATCACACTTCTTGGGGAGCGTGAACTAGCATCATTCTCAAATGACTTCAGGTTTTGGAGGATACACGGTGGGAAATGCCTCCACCCCTCCTAATCATATCTAGGGTCCACACCCTACGATGGAGGATACACGGTGGGAAATGCCTCCACCCCTCCTAACAGAACTAGGGTCAACACCCTACAATGGAGGATACACGGTGGGAAATGCCTCCACCCCTCCTAACAAAAATAGGGTCAACACCCTACAATGGAGGATACACGGTGGGAAATGCCTCCCCCCCTCCTAACAGAACTAGGGTCAACACCCTACAATGGAACATACAGGGGCACTGTGTTGCTGGAGGTTTTGTCATCGTTTATTCGGTTTTTGGGCAGTGTTAGTACCAAAATCATGCACTAGTCCACATATCATAGCAATGCATCCAAATCAATATAAATTTCACATACATTATTCATACCATAATGTTTCTCGGTTAGTGGTCCTGATATCCACTTTCATCATCATTATCACTTGGCTATTTCATAGCCCATAACCTGCAGATTAGTCTGCAACACAAACTCATACCTTTCTATGCATTATCATCATATAATTGCATACTATCATCATTTCAATTTGGTATCCCCACACCGATACATTAACATCAAGGTTTTCCAATTAGAATTTAGATTTCATAATATCCCATAATTCAACTCGTCACCCATTCACAAGATTATCATTTGACCATAATGGATTTCATCGTATCCAACATCATTCTAATAGTATTTAAACATTCAATAATTTCACTTTCTCACAATATGTCACATTATATACATCATCACCAATATCATTGAAACATTCATAAAATTTACATTCACATAATAGATCACATTACATGCATCATCATTAATAACACTTAAACATTCATAAAATTTCATAAATTTTTAAAGTTTAAGTGTATCACTTAATAGTTTCACTGTGACTAGGAAATAAAGTGTATAGGCCTCAGGTAATCCTGGCTGTCTAAGTCAAAAGGTGGTGTTACATACACCCCACCTTCGAGAAACATGTTCTCGAGGTGGTCA
>ML803257.1:114999-167551 GCA_009831015.1 Picea engelmannii
TAATTCAAAGTGAATACAAAATAAATTATTTCAATAATAAATTTAATGGATAAATTAGAAGTGGGTTAACCCTAAAATAAGGAAAGTGGGGCCAAGTGACCTAGAAGATGTTTCTAAGGAAGCTACTTGGAGAGTATAAATAGGAGGAAAGACTCTCTCATTTTAAACACACTTGAGCATATTGAATACCTATAGGTGTGTGAGGTAACCAAAGGATATCTAAGCCGAAATTTTGAGGAAAGTGAAGAAAAGAAGGCCAAAATGCAAGGAATGATAAATTCTTTTGATGGTGCTTTCTAAGGTATGTTATTTACAGGTCATCTCCCCATTTTCGCTATAATTTTTTTTATATAATGATTCAGATAGTGAAATTTCTATTCTATTGAGAAAACATATCCAAGTATCTGTGGTAAAAAATTCATCTTGTGGGTCGTTGTATTTTGGGAGTTACACTCCATGGAAAATAAGGTTTGTGGCTAGTCCTGAAACTAGTCAAAAACATGTGTTTTGGGTAAAAACGTCATAACTTCTTCATAACAGATCCAAATTCCATGAAACAAAATGTGTTGGTTAGTTTAAAATATTTGGTATGCTTTGTAACAGTTTCAGACCATTTCAAAAAATATTCATTGCGGGGCTCTCTCTACAAGGTCGCTCTCTAGAATAAGCCAAAATTCAACAAGGTATGCCATTTTTGCTATAACTCCTTTTCTGAGAGGTTCCAAGTAGTGAAACTTGGATGAATTGCACAAAACACACTGAAGAACATTGTATATTAGTTTCATATCTTTATACATTACATGTACAATGTTATGATTACTTCAAGTTAGGGTTGTTGACTAATCCAAAACTAGGCATGTGAGACTAAAGAAAAGTTTGATGAAAATACTAGTCTCTTGTTGTTAAAGTTAAGGAAGGTTTTAAGGAATATGATCATATACACCAGGTCTATTACAGAGCTACAAATCATATTTGGATGATGAAATTGATGAGGTCTTTTGGTTGAGGTACATGTTGAGTACATGGTTGAGACAAGTAGTTGATGAGTTGGCATATACATGAGGTGTATAGTTGATGATGTTGGTACATATTGGTGAGTCATATTTGATGAGTAGTTGACACATGATTGGTACATACTTGGTACATGGTTGGATGCACTTTTTTATGGTACAAGTTGATTACATGTTGTTTGGTACATGTTGGTGCATGGTTGATGCACTTGTTTATGGTACATGTTGATTACAGGTTGATGGACATGTTGATGCATGGTTGATGCATGGTTCAAATTTATTGGTACATGTTTACATCGGTATATTTCACAGTGATAGTGTGACAGTGGTTCCATCATTCTACTTCTACTTCAGGGCAGTTGGACGGGGCAAGGATAGGTGGTTGTAACCACCTTCTGGTTGTAGCCGAAAAACATAGGGGGTTGTAGCCATAGAATTGGAGAGTTGGAGCTTCCCTCAGGTTGTAACCTGAGAAACTAGGGGGTTATAGCCTCCTTACAATTGCAGATGGAAAACAAAGAAATTTGGTGCTTCCAATGAATGTAATTCTTCAAGACATATAAGAAAAAACATTCCGTGGTTTTCTCTCGATTTGGGTTTCCATGTAAAACATTGGTGTACTATGTATGTGTGTGTTTGTTCATTTGTTCATTTCTTATTTACTCTGCAGTTATTGGATGATAATACTTCATTGATATAACACTTGGATTATATGGTTAAAAATGTTAAATTGCTCTATTACTAATTCACCCCCCCTCTCAGTAATCCAACAATTGGTATCATAATCGATTCCTTAAGGAAACAATTTAACCACTGGAAGGAGATCATGGATTATTCTGAGAATGGAGTACCAATGTTTAATGGTCAGAATGGTTTTAAGTATGAGATGTGGAGCATAAGGACGGAATTATTTTTACATGCACAGGGACATTATATTTGTCTATCAGTTGTTACAGGATATGATAGTTCAAAAAGGGAAAAGACTGCAGCCAAGAAGGAATTGAGGAAGAGTAACAAAATAACAATGGATTTCATCTGGGAAGGATTACCTAATCCGGTAAGAGAAAATGTTGGTAAATGTTCATCAACACAAGAACTTTGGGATAAGTTACATGACATATATTCTTCACCCATCATAGATCCAGAAAATGTCAAAGAAGATGCAGATACAAATCAAGAAGAATTATGTTCACCATGTCAAGAAGATTCAGAAGATGAAGAGTACATAATCACCAGAGGTATGTTGTTTTGTGTTAATTGTGAAAAATGCGGACATCTTGAAATAGAATGCCATGAAGGAAATGAGACAGGAAAAATAATTGAAAAGGTTGACAATTATGAAGAAGAATTGATTAGTGCTTTAGATGAACTAAGAGAAGAAAACAATTCACTCAAGAAAGAATTAACGAAACAAAAGGAAAGTGTTCACATTTTTGAAGAATCCCAATAGGTCATTGCAAACTTAAGATCTCAGCTAGAAGAAGCCAGAAAGACCGAAGAAAATCTTGAATATCAAAAGCAGTGTTTGGAAATCACCATAGCAACACAGAAGGAAGAAGCATAAATGAGAGAGAAGATGTTGACATATCATCTTAAGGAAAGAACTAACGATCTAAATCAGCTTGAGGCAAAGTTTGGTCAAGAAGAGAAAGGACTTGAAGAAGAAATATTCACATTAAAAATTCAGCTTGAAGAAGCGGAAAGAACAGAAAAAGTCATGAAGTCTTAGATAATGAAGAAAGAAGAAGAGGTTGAGAAGATTAAAGAAGAAGTTGTCACATTGAGAACTAAAATCGCCAAGCTCAACACGAATGTTGAAGAGACAAAAACATCCACATCAGTTATAGAGAATGAAGAGAAGCACTCTAGGTTGCTAGAAAAGAAGAATGAAGAAAATAGAAAGAGTTATGCAGAAGTACTCAAAGGAAGGAATCATGGTCAACCAAAATCTAAGAAAACTATTAAAGATACATCTTCAAGGGGACCATCCATGTTCAAGACACAAAGAAGCTTCAATCATGATCATGATCAGTAAAGACAAAAATTCAGAAGGACTACGCCACAAAGAAGATCATTCACTCCTAGGTATGCAAATTTATTTTATGGTCATTGTTTTTATTATACTAACTTTGGACATAAGGTTGCATATTACAAGGATTATAAAAGAAATGTTCAAGCAAGAAGTGCCCATGTGGCCACACGTAACATTGAGTGTTACAAATGTCATAACTATGGACATATAGCCAGTGATTGTAGAAGCATGATCGATACTTCCATGAAAGAGAATACTGATATCAGATATAAGAAAGTATGGATAAGAAAACAAGAAGAACAAGTGAAAAAAGACCAGGTACCAGAGATCACAAGATTGGCAATAAAACGAGATGAAGAAAATTCTACAGAGAAAAAGAAAGATGTCAGATACAGGAAGGTTTGGAAAATAACTGAAATAAAGGAAGGAAAAGTAAATAAGGAACATGTTCAAGAGATTGTACTTTCAGGCATTGCAGTGAAAGATGAATCTACAGATAGAAAGAAAGAAGTCAGATCTCAAAGAGATAATGAATCTACCCATGAAGATGATGATGAATCTACCAATGAAGATGATGATGAATACACATCAGAGCAGGAATTGTTCTGAGCCATCCGGCTTAGAGACTCCCAAGTAATATGAATATTAGACAAGGGGAGTCTATGCGATAGCTGTGACAGACCAAATAACCATCCTTCGAACAACTTGCAGATTTTGAGAAGACAGATTCAAAGCAATCAGTTAGCAGAAGTACAGTTTGATAGTATAATGATAAATGGGTTAGCATTATGGACAGTTGTGCAAGTAGAGTCTTGGACAGTATGGACAGAGATGGATTCGTAAGAACACTTAGCAGGTTTGGATAGATATATGATAGTGGAAGAGAGCATGGATTCATAGAATGGTTCAGAGATAAAGGAACATTATCATAATGGATGATAATTACACAAGAAATGGCTCAAACAATGCTAATGGATTGCAAATTGATAGATATTTTTTGGAAATAGGCAGTGCATATAATAGTTCACATTCAAAACATAGTAATGCTCAGAAACAATACTGAAAAAACTCCCTACGAGCTATGGAAAGGAGGACCAAAAAATGTGAATCACTTCAGAGTTTTTGGAAGCAAATGCTACATCAAAAGAGAAGATGGAAAAATGGGAAAGTTTGACTCTCGTGTGGACAAAGGAGTACTTGTTGGTTACTCAAGTACAAGGAAAACATACAAGTGTTACAATATGAGATTGAATAAAATTGTGGAAAACATCAACATAACAATTAATGAAACAGACAGAAGAAAATGAATCAATGGAACAACCTTCCGAATAAGAAGCAGAAGATGAAAAAGAAGTAGAAGAGGAAGATGAAGATGAAGAGAATCCAACAAAAGAAGAAGAGCAAGTTCAAAAATTATCTCCAAAGACACCTAGCAAACGAGTACAGAAGAATCATCCTTCAGATCAAATTATTGGAAACAAAGATGCAGGAATTGAGACTAGAAGAAAAATCCGTTCACCAGAACAAACACACCTAACACTCTTATCTACAATTGAACCAAACTGTTTTGAAGGAGCCAGCAAGGATGAATTTTGGAATAAGGCCATGGATGAAGAATTGGATCAAATAGAGAAAAATGACACTTGGGAATTGGTTCCAAGACCAAAGAATAAGAATGTGATCGACACAAAATGAGTTTTCAGCTGGAATAAATTGAATGAAGATGGACAGGTTACAAGGAACAACGCTAGATTGGTATGTAAAGGATATGCACAGATTGAAGGAATCGACTTTGAAGAGACATTTCCCCAGTTGCCAGAATGGAAGAAATCTGTTTACTTTTAGCTTATGCATGCTCCAAAAATGTTAAAGTATATCAGATGGACGTAAAATCATCTTTTCTGAATGGGGAACTTGAAGAAAAAGTCTACATTGAACAACCAGAAGGATTTCAGTTGTCAAAGAACACACACTATATATGTAAATTAAAGAAGGCCTTGTATGGTCTAAAACAGACTTCTAGAGCATGGTACTCTAGACTTGATAAGTATTTGCAGCAGACAGGGTTCAAAAAATGAAGTGCAGACAACAATCTCTACATCAAGGTAAGTCAAGGTAATATTTTATTAATTGAAGTTTATGTTGATATTATTTTTGGTAGTGATGATGACAGGTTAAGCTAGAAATTTGCAAAAGACATGCATAATGAATTTGAAATGTCGTTACTTGGAGAAATATCCTTCTTTCTGGGACTTAAGATACATCAAAGCAACCAAGGAATTTTTATTTCTCAAACCAAGTATATAAGAGAAATGCTAAAGAGGTTCGGAATGGAAGATTGCAAACCAATTATCACTCCCATGCAACCAAGTTGTAAGTTGAACAAAGATGATGATTCAAAGTCTACATATCAGAGGCAATATAAGTCAATGATTGACATCCTACTATATGTGACAACATCCAGATCAAATGTAATGCAAGTAGTTGGATAGGTGACACGATTTCAAGCAACACCAAAGGAATCACATGTATTAGCAGTAAAGAGGATTTTCAGATATCTCAAAGAAACATAAGAGTTTGGATTATGGTATCCAAAAGGAAAAAATCTATCACTTATTGCCTACATCGATGCAGATTGGGCAGGTTGTATTGATGACCGACGAAGCACCAGTGGAGCAACGTTCTACTTAGGTGTGTGTTTGGTATCATGGCTAAGCAAGAAACAATCATCAATATCTCTATCTACAATCGAGGTAGAGTATATTGCAACAACAACATGTTGTACATATGTTCTTTGGATGAAACAAACTTTGATAGATATACAAGTTGAGTATGATGAGCCCATTCCAATATATTGTGATAATACAAGTGCCATTAGTATCTCAAAAAACCCCGTGATGCACTCCAAGATGAAGCACATTCCAATCAAGTATCACTTTCTACGGGAACAAGTTGCAGAAAAGAACATCAGAGTTGAGTATGTGGGCACAAAAGAACAAGTGGCAGACATCTTTACAAAACCACTTCCACATGAAGCCTTTGAATATCTTCGCCAAAGACTTGGAGTTATTTCTACTCCAAAATGAATTCTTTTTGAATGCTTATCTTATATGTCTTAGATGTACACGAGGAAGCACCATAAGAGAACAGTTCAATCAGGGGGAGCAACCCCGGATAGAAAGATACCTTTGCCATTGATGAAAAAGGGGGAGAGATTTATAAGATGCAGAGGACAGAGGCATGGTTCCAGGGGGAGCAGATTTATCAGATGCAAAGGACATAGACAAATTTATCAGATACAAAGGACATAGGCATGGTTCTAGGGGGAGCATGAGTGATATGATTTCAGCAGGGATGATTTTAGGGGCTAAATTTCGTTCATGGGCTAATTTTCCATGGTTTTTCCAAAAATAATATTCGCTATTCTAAAATAGATTCCCCCAAATTCTATAGGATAAAATTATTTTATCTTAAAAATCGCCAAAATTTTATACAAAGTATATAAAATCCTTAGGAATTTTAATATTTTTACAAAAATGTCGCCAAACATTTATAGTTGGCATATGAAGGATTAGTAAGATTCGCCAAGGATTCTATGTTTTAAAATAATTTTCCATCCTTAAAATCATCAATGGATTTCAGTATTGCATCAGAGTGTTGCCATCAATGCCAAAGGGGGAGATTGTTGATTAAGGTTGGTTGTCATTGATGTCAACCTTTGAAGAAAGCCCCGCAACACAAAGGTTTGGGTAATGGACCCAAGATTGTTTGATGTAAAGATGACTCATTATTCTCTTGTCATGGTTGATAAGAAGTAAAGATGGATGAACTCTAAAGTGGTCCCCTTATGGTGAAAGCCCTCACGGGAAGACGCTTTGCGGAGTAAGAGAACCCATGCTTAATTGTGGAATAATGATATCCTAGATGAATAGTTCTTGTCATTCAATTTCTGATGGTATGTGAAACGTCACATAACTCCTCACGGTTACAGAGTTATGGCCATGAGAAGTTGGAGACCCCAGTTTTGGGTAATGGACCCAAGTTTGTTTGATGGATAACGATATGAGTTATGATATATTTTCAGATAATAATATTCTATATGGATAGTACATGTCATTCCATTCTGGTGGTATGTGGAACGTTACATAACTCCTCACGGTTTGAGAGTTATGGCCTTACGAAGTTGGAGGACCCTCATATGTCATCTAGAAGCCCCGAAAGGTCAAAGTAGTCAAAGTGGTTTAAGAGATTTTAAAAGGTAAATAATAAAGTGAAGTAATGAGTGTATTATAATTCAAAGTGAATACAAAATAAATTATTTTAATAATAAATTTAATGGATAAATTAGAAGTGGGTTAACCCTAAAATAAGGAAAGTGGGGCCAAGTGACCTAGAAGATGTTTTTAAGGAAGCTACTTGGAGAGTATAAATAAGAGGCAAGGCTCTTTCATTTTAAACACACTTGAGAATATTGAATACCTATAGGTGTGTGAGGTAACCAAAGGATATCTAAGCCGAAATTCTGAGGAAAGTGAAGAAAAAAAGGCCGAAATGCAATGAAGGATAAATTCTTTTGATGGTGTTTTCTAAGGTATGTTATTTACAGGTCATCTCACCATTTTCGCTATAACGTTTTTTATATAATAATTCAGATAGTGAAATTTATATTCCATTGAGAAAACATATCCAAGTATCTGTGGTAAAAAATCAACTTGTGGTTCATTGTATTTTGGGAGTTACACTCCGTGGAAAATAGGGTTTGTGGCTAGTTCCGAAACTAGTCAAAAACAGGTGTTTCGGGTAAAAACGTCACAACTTCTTCATAACAGATCCAAATTCAGTGAAACCAAATGTGTTGGTTAGGGTATAGTCTTTAGTATGCGATGTAACAGTTTCAGATCATTTCAACAAATATTCATTGCGGGGCACGCTCTACAAGGTCGCTCTCCAGAATAAGCCATAATTCAACAAGGTATGTCATTTTTGTTATAACTCCTTTTCTGAGAGGTTCCAAGTAGTGACACTTGTAGGAATTTCAAAAAACACACTGAAGAACATTGTGTATCAGTTTCAGATCTTTATACATCACATGTACAAAGTTATAATTACTTCAAGTTAGGGTTGTTGACTAATCCAAAACTAGGCATGTGAGACTAAAGAAATTTTTGATGAAAATACTAGTCTCTTGTTGTTAAAGTTAATGAAGGTTTGAAGGAATGTGATCATATACACCAGGTCTATTAGAGAGCTACAAATCGGATTTGGATGATGAAATTGATGAGGGCTTTTGGTTGAGGTACATGTTGAGTACATGGTTGAGACAAGTAGTTGATGAGTTGACACATACATGAGGTGTATAGTTGACGATGTTGGTACATATTGGTGAGTCATAGTTGATGAGTAGTTGACACATGATTGGTACATACTTGGTACATGGTTGGATGCACTTGTTTATGGTACATGTTGATTACAGGTTGTTTGGTATAGGTTGGTGCATGGTTGATGCACTTGTTTATGGTACAGGTTGATTACAGGTTGAGGTACAGATTGATGCATGGTTCAGATTTATTGGTACAGGTTTACAACGGTATATTTCACAGTGATAGTGTGACAGTGGTTCCATCATTCTATTTCTACTTTAGGGCGGTTGGACGTGGCAAGGACAGGTGGTTGTAGCCGGAGAACATAGGGGGTTGTAGCCTCCTTCTGGTTGTAGCCAAAGAATTGGGGAGTTGGAGCTTCCCTCAGGTTGTAGCCTGAGAAACTTGGGGGTTGGAGCCTCCTTACAGTTGCAGCTGGAAAACAAAGGAAGTTGGTGCTTCCAATGAATGTAATTCTTCAAGACATATAAGAAAAAACATTCCGTGGTTTTCTCCCGATTTGGGTTTCCACGTAAAAAACTGGTGTACTGTGTATGTGTGTGTTTGTTCATTTGGTCATTGCTTATTTACTCTGCAGTTATTGGATGATAATGCTTCATTGATATAACACTTGGATTATATGGTTAAAAATGATTAAATTGCTCTATTACTGATTCACCCCCCCTCTCAGTAATCCAACAATAATTGTAGTGCATAGTCAAGAAAATAAATAACTAACAAGATCAAGAAGGCAAAGAAGACGGGTGGAAAATGCACGAAGCCAATTCAATTAATAATTAACCTATTTCGAGGACTAGTCAAATGGATGAGCAAAAGAAAAGCTATAGTTACACTTTCAACTGCTAATATTTACATGTCATCCACTCATGCAAGTGAGCAAGTTGTATGGGTACCAAGCCTATTTTGGTCATATGTTGATTTCCTACAAAAAAAAAAAATTGTAGGATAAGTTGTAATAGTCAAATTGCATTTTTTTTTGGAAAATAACCATGCTTATCATGTTAAGGAAAAACATATTGATATGCAATACTATTTTTGTAAGGACATGACTAAAGACAACAAAGTGTTGTTGGAGTAGGTTGATAAGTTTCAGAATCTTGTAAATTCATTGATGAAATTTGTGACTACTAAGAAGTTCCCTTGATGAGAAAATCAATGCACATAGCTACCCCAAATAAATAATTTTATTTTTATTTCATGTTTGTAGACTGTGCATACGAGCAATGGGTAAAATTGAGGTAAAATGGTAAAAATTAGGTCACAAATACGATTGAATTAACTAGCATAAACTTTGTTGATTATTGAGAGTAGTGGAAAGGAAAACCATAGAAAGAGGAATGATTGTTATCCTCCCCACCTGGTTCAATTTCCATCATGACATGAATAAAGCTCATAATGAGTATGTTGTAATGACTTTGATTCAAATTGAATAACAAGGCAACTGCTATAAAAGCTTTTTTAATACGGACCTCCTCATTGATTATGGTAAGTAGGAGGCAAGACACAAAAGTTAGTTTAAGTTTATCTAAATTTGATGATATAAATTTGGAAGAAATCTTAATTTTCTATTATTTAAATTGTATTTTTTGAATACATAAATGTATTTAACATCTTAAAAACATTTGAAACACTAAAATTATATAAACTTAATCATTTAAATTTACAAATTCAACCATTTTTCCTTAAATTTTCAATAAAATTCAACTAAAAATATCCCAAAAACCAAAACATAAAATAAAACATAAAAAAAAAAAGCCAAGGCAAATAAAAAACACTCAATGATAATTATAATCCATACTTATGCCAAGTATTCAAATTCAAAATCTTTTATGAATACCAAAATGAGATGTGATAGAATGAACGACCATAAAAACCTCGTTGATTATTGAGATTCTTGGAAAGGCAAGCCAAGAAAAACTTAAGGAATACGGACCTTATTGATTATTCGAAGTCACAAGTCCAGTCAACACAACACACAAAGCTTACGGACTATTCAAAAGTGGTGGAATGGAGTCAAGGGAAACCGGAAAAACCTAATGATAATTATCGTGAATACATATGTCCGGTATTCAAAATCCAGGTCTTCTCTGAAAACAATGTGGGCCATGTTTGGAAAGACAATGTTAAATACGATGCACACATTTTACTGGTAATTTTGAAGTTGAAGTGAGAGATAGAGACGAAGAGATCCTTTGATCTTAAGGGATCATTTTTTTTTGAGGAATTATATGTTATATGTTTTAATTTTTTTTTTTTTTTTTTTTTTTAAAATGTAGATTAAGGTTGATTATGATTTTTTAAGAGTTTTGATAGTTTTAAAATAATAATAATAAATAAAATGAATTTTTATTATACTAAAGTCAAAATAAATATTAATTTATTTATATATTTTTATTCACTGTTGTGTGGAAAGGTGCTTTTTACAATATTAAGAATATGTGTTTCAAATCGAGAGGGGGTAGGGTATGCATAATACTAGTCAAATTTTTAGGTGGAGGCTGTCCCTTATCCCACAAACAAGGGGGTCTCATACACCAATTTAGTGTTGGATGTGACTTTAATAATATATTATTATTATTATTATTATTTATTTACATATTTTCATCAATTGTTGTGTGGAAATGTGCTTTTTACAATCTAGTGTGAGGAGATGTAAAATAATTCTATATAATTTTATATCAACTTTATATAGAGAGAAAAAGTAATTTTATATCAACTTTAGGTATGAGGTTAAATTGTACTTAGAATAATACAAGGATTTGTATGAGATTAAGACTAAGTCATTAAAAAACACAACACATGAATATCAAGAAAAATGACTTTTTTGAGAATACTCTCTAAGTTGAAATAGGTTTTTTTTGTCCTAAAGTAAGACCTAAAATTGGTTGTCAATGGTATAGGTTTTTTTTTTTTAAAGTAAGATCTAAAACTGCTTCTAATTGGTTAAGAGCTCATTTTCTTCAGATATAAAAAAAAACAAGATAATAACCCAAAATCCAATATCATTTAATACAAATAAAAATATTAAGTTATAGTATATCAATATAGTATATCAAATATTCCCAAAGGTGTAGGACAGTCGGTGACAGAGTGTGTTGTTAAGCCACTCAGTGATGTTAAAGTCATCGGTTCAAAACCTGCGGCCGTTAACATATTTATTTTTTTACATTTACCTAATCACATTATAAATTTACTGTAAAAATACATAATTGCCACATTCAAATGATTAAAGAAAATTAAA
This sequence comes from Picea engelmannii, assembly GCA_009831015.1. NCBI lineage: Eukaryota > Viridiplantae > Streptophyta > Pinopsida > Pinales > Pinaceae > Picea > Picea engelmannii. The sequence goes on from ML803257.1 coordinate 126,664, forward strand.
ATATATACAGGCCACATTTATATCATTCAACAACTGTTCTGTATTCATATTCATTCAACAACCCTATTGATTGATTTTTTTAAACTTAACTCAAAATTTTTACTAGACTGAAGAATTTTTACTGTGCAGTAAATGTTATCTGAACGATACCTTTCTACGATCTCCAGCCACGAATCGGCTGTGCTACTACTACCAACAATAACGTAACGGTATTGATTACCAGAAACGCGCTATGGAGCTTTGAAGAACACGCCGCGAACGTATAAAATAGTTTTCAGAATAACATCTGTCCCGTCCGTTCAAGATTTCGATAAAAGTCCTTTTAAGAATTGCATAAAAGGATATTGAGATGTTATATTTATGCCGAAGACATTTTAGTGATAGGTTTTATAGAAAACCTGTCAACTGGTTGACAGGTTTTCTGAAACCATCTCTTCAAAACCACCTTATAGACAAATGCCGAGTGACAAGATAGTCGGCGGTAGAGATGATGCATTCAACACTTTTTTTAGCCAGACAGGTGTCGGTAAGCAAGTTACCGGTGCCGTTTTCTGGAATGGTCAATCGCCGTATGTATTGAAGATTCGAGCAATCCGAACCTGAAAGCACAGTATCAAAATAAGTATCTTGGCAGCTGTGATGTGAAAAAGTTTTAATATATTGAATTTAAGACAGATATTAAGTCAAACTCAGATTAACGACTCCTCTGTGATAGTCCATTGTCAGAGTTTCGGTTGTTCTCTTACCCTCATCATAGCAACTGTGGACTCCTGAAAGTCACCATGAAAATGCCAATTCTTTTAGATCTCAACAAGACAATGTTGAGATAGGATTAACATTGCCCCAGTATGCTTCAGTTTGAGGATGTTCAAGAGGATCTCCATAAACCTCACTGGTTGTTGTAAGCAAAAAACGTACCCCAACACGCTTGGCAAGTCTGAGCATGTGCCCCAACACACAATTCTGGATCTGGAGCCAACTGCCATAGACGAAGTTCGAACCGGCACATATCGGCAACGTTTTCACCTAGAGCAACTCATCAGTGGTAAAGAAGATGCGGCCAACAACTTCGCTCGCGGCCATTATACCAGTAAGTCAATACCCCACATTGTTAAGCATTTTCATTTAATCTTGGTCACATTAACCAGCAGTACATTAAGACATTTTCAATTTTTCTTCAACAGTCGGTAAGGAAATCGTGGGTCTGTGCCTGGATCGAATCCGGAAGATGGCAGACAACTGTACAGGCCTGCAGGGTTTCCTGGTCTTCCACGCTGTGGGAGGCGGTACTGGATTTGGTCTGGGATCCCTTCTGTTGGAGAGACTTTCTGTCGATTATGGAAAGAAATCCAAGTTGGGCTTCACTGTGTACCCCTCTCCACAGGTTTCGACGTCTGTAGTCGAGCCCCCTACAACAACGTGCTGTCGACACACTCGCTGCTAGAGCATACTGACGTGGCCTTAGATGTTCCTATACCAGGTCTAGCTAAAACTAAAGTTGATTGGATTGTTTCAATTAATGAAGGGCAGTGAAAAGACACATTGATGAAGTTTAGAAGTAGTACAGGGGAAAACCAGATGGATGAATTTCAGATTAAGTATATGGAGAAACCAGATTGATGTAGTTAAGAGGAAGTACCAGATCCAGTACATGAGAAACCAGAATGTTATAATTAAGAAGAAGTACTCGATCCCAAAGTATTTTAAGTTGTGTTGTTGGATAAGGTTCCATTGTTACATTCAACGACACAACTTAAATCACCTTCAGTAGAGTGCAAACTCTGCCTAGGTAAAACCTTTCCTCCAAATTTATTTCCAACTTGATTGCTAAAGTTTAGAAGAAGTAGAGTGAAAAAAAATAGATTGAGGAAGTTCAGAGTATGTACAGGGAAAAACCCGAGAGAAGCAAGGACTGGCCTCAGCAGTGTTTTATTGAAAAAAGTCATATTCAACTTTCCCATGAAGATATTGGCCAATGGCCATGGATAAAGCCCCATTCCTAACATGTAAACAATAAATCCCTATGCATCAATGTCCATGTCCATGTCCAATATTCATATCTGTTTATTGTGAAAAATTGCAATATACAATAACCAAAATAATGTAGGATGCAGAGGGAAAATCAAGATCTTGGTTTACAAGGCATTAATGAATCCAAAATAATAAAATTACAGTAACAACTACACCTGCGGATGCATCTGTGGGTTACTGTTATTTTTATTTTTAACTCTCTGCAGGACACCATCAATGGCAATATTGAAAGCATCCTTGAATTCATCGGCAGAAGTTGCCTCCGGATTTCTGTATATCACATTGGGTATCAAGCTTATGACATTTTCCCTCAATCTGAAGACCTCTTCTCTGGAAAAATTCCCCAGGATTTGTCCAATCTTCAAATCCCCGAACACTAGATCGTCCTTTGGGATAAGAACCGAGTAGTCCACTGGATCGATAGTTAGGTGCCAGGTATACTGCGTGTAAGCCCCCTTGTTTTTCAAAGAAAACGAGAATACACTCGGCGATGATGTCGTCGAAGGTCGAGAATCTTGCAGAGCCCTTCGAGCGCTGGCTCGACCAACAAAGGAGGGGGACAGGTGGAGAGCAAAGGATGTAAAGATATTAGTTGACGGGTTTGCTCAATGCAATGATCGATTTGCACATATGTGTAGATATCAAATTTGTGGGTGTAGGTGTTGGGTAAATAGGACCTGTTGTATTTTGGATTTTTGAGTTATGCATGGATTGATTTGATTTGCACATATGGTAGATATCAAATTTTTGGGTGTAGGTGTTGGGTAAATATGACTTGCTGTATTTCATATTTTTGAGTTAACATTCTTCAAGGGTATTTTATGGTTAATATTTACACAAACTGATTTTCATAGATTGCAAAACAATGTCTAAATGTTGTATTTTGGATTTTTGAGTTATGCATGGATTGATTTGCACATATGGTAGATATCAAATTTTTGGGTGTAGGTGTTGGGTAAATAGGACTTGCTGTATTTCATATTTTTGAGTTAACATTTTTCAAGGGTATTTTATGGTTAATATTTACACAAACTGATTTTCATAGATTGCAAAACAATGTCTAAATTATCCTACAAGTAGTCACAAACTACAACAAAAGAGTTGTTAGATATCATGTCATCTACCCTTTCACCTCCCTTAGATAGTGGGGTACTAATTCAGTCAAAATATCTTTTGAATAATTTATAGAACATCAATCACAAGCTCAACAATGACATCACAACACCATTTGAGTAACAAAACAAGGAATATCACACAACAACAACATGGATCCTCATATATAAAACCATGCATGAGAATAACAACAACTGTATCCCTGTCATGCTCCCATGGTAACTACAACCAACAAGATTTCTACTGGAGCAACACTCTAAGATTCAAATAGCCTTGTAGCTCCTATAGTCTAGAAACATGACCATAACTATTACATATCAATCAAGAGAGAAATCGTGTAGTAGGTTGATGGTAGCAAGAGAAATGAATCCCCCCAGAAGCAACATCTCCAAGGCAAGAAATATAATATAAACCAATGGGTGCATGAAGTTATGCATGTTGGGAGATACCTCAAAGTATATCTTGTTTGGACACACTGGATGATTCTCAAATTGAGATCTAACAAATAATACTTTCCCCCTTGACCCCCTTTCCCTCTCTCGTATCATTGAAGCTGAGGATGAAGACAACAATGTCAAAATCATCCATCGTTGCCTGAAAACCTTGACATCATTGGTGTAGTTGCTATAGATGCAACCAAAGCTGACACGTTTGAATGCCAAATATCTGTGACTACACAAAGCCTTAATATTACTAATTGAGTAGGAGAAGTTCATAATCGAAATGAATTCAAACATCGTCGAACTAATTTTTCCATCACAATGCCCAACACTAATTTTGTAAGTTATTTTGTGTTGCTTAGGTGCAAGAAACACAATTTCTTTGAAGCGCCTTTATCTGTCTATGTGTTGCATGCGCAATTGTTTTAAAGTGCTAGAAAATGCAATTACCTTTCCATTCATTTTGTACACCCTTGTATATTTAGTATATTGTATTTATTAATAAATAACCAATCTAGATCGAGCCATAGATGAAGCGTCGCATTTGAAAACGAAGAAAATGCAATTACTTCAGCGTTCCCATTCGCCTGCTTAGGGGGTATGCTAGTTTTAACCCATGTTTTCAACAATTGCATAAAAGTCTATTCGAATGTTCTATTTTAAGTTGACTGCCACACCGAGTTGATTTTGTCGCCCATGTTGACCCTACCCTCTTGATAAAAATTAAAAACTTGGTCTAGTTGCTTATTGATTATTGTGTAATTGGTCTAGCATATGATGTCGTTCTTATTAGTCCTTGCCGTAGTTTGTCTTTTGATCAGAAATATTTGCACAATACCTATTGTTGGAGCTATGGAATTAAAAACATATATTTTTATATATTAAAAAGTAACATATATGTACTGATCTGATTGGCTAATAGATTGTAGGTCTTATTGTCGGCTTCACTATTCCCAATGTAGTATATGACAACATATCCAAACTTTTTCTCATCGACAATATGTTTTAATCGTATATTTTTTTGTATATTGCTTGAAATTTAATGCTACCATTAGTTCGAATGTTTGTATTAGCATTTTTTGCTACCCGAATATATCCGCCAGTTTTGATATGTTCTAAGCATATTGAAATGTTTTCATATCCAAGCTTTGTATATTTCTTGAAATTTATTGACACTTATTCCGAGATGCCTCAATAGGCCTGACAACGTAAATGTTTACATGACGCGACATCCTCCAACACCCCTGACAACTTAAATGTTTGCATATCGCGAGGTCCTTAGACAGCATGAGAGTCTTAAATGTTTATGTAAATATGGTTCTCGGAGTACATGCCAGTTCAATAGCCATTGTATGTTTCATCCTTGTTCTGCCAATGAAGCTACATACATTGTTTACTGGTTCGTGTTAGAAAAACAGGACCGCAGAGCAATAAAATAAAACAAATGTGGAAACAAAACACAAAAGATACACAATACAAGAGAGACACAGATTTACGTGGTTCACCCAGTGTGGGCTACATCCACCAGAGAAATTGCCAGGTCCTTTCTTTATTATTATCCAACAAAATGAAGGGATACAACCTACAACAAAGCCTGCTGTAACTTCCTTTTCTTTCTCTCACAGTCTCCTATCTCAGAATACAATACTCGCCAACATACATAGCCACAATACATTTCTCTCATAAAAGAGGGTTTCCTTCTAGGGAAAAAAACCCTAACATAATCTCTATCATTAGATCTGCGACCTTATAATGAATGGTCCAGATTTACAATGAAATTACAATATACTTTTACAAGGCAATTTTTGCTTCGGGGGACGCTGCCCCCGAAACCCGCGTGGAAGAGTGTACATACTTCTGGGGTGTAAATACTTCATGGGTATAAACACGGCTGAAAGTAAAAGACCTCTAAATTAGGAAGATAATCATGCTCCACAACCAACAGTTCGGTGACTACTTCCTTTTTGCTGGTTTGTTGGGTGCTGCCATTGTATGTTTCATCCTCGTAATCGTTGAAGCTAGATACATTGTTTACTGGTTCAGTGAGTGGTTCTTCTTCGTTGGTTTCTTGGTTGTTGTTTTTTGTTGTTTCACTCACGATTCGACCTGCGCTTATGCATTTCATCGTTTCGGAGTAAGTTTCGATGCCATAGTTTCATTTTGTATTCCTTGTTTGCTGTTCAGTGTTTGTAGTTTGCAAGTAAGAATGTTTGCTTATTTGTAGGCGCATGTTCCTTGTATGTTTCCGATTCCTTTTCTTCTTCGGCTGCAGTTTCGTAATCGTTGGAGATACATATGTTGTTCACTGGGTCAGTGGCTTTTGCTGGTTCGTTGGTTCCTGGGTTGTTGGTTCTGTTTGTTTGCCTGGGGTTTGCGCTTTGGGGCCCTGGGGGTGTAGTTCAACCTCTTCATGCTTTCTCGCTGGTTTGGTCCTTGTTGGTTTCTTTTCTTTGATTTGGCCTTGCAGGGTTGGGGTGCAACGACGGTGGTTGGAGATTTTCTTTTTTCTTTTTTTTGGATTGTTATTGTTTTTTTGGGGCGCTTTACGGTGTTCAGCCCCTGCACCCACCAGTCAATCTGCAATTGTGTTATTTGCCATTTTTGCAGAGGCCGCTATCTGTAATTCTGTGAGATTTTCCTGGTGCTCGAGTCCAACCATGAAAGAAAATAGTTGCATACAAAATTGTTGGAGGATTACATGTGAAGTTACAATATCCGTTGTTTTTTGTTGGAATACAACATATGTATGCAACCTACATTTATAGACCATGTGTGGTTAGATGTGCGGATATGAAATGACATGTTATTTCTCCTCTACATAGACTAGTGTGCGCATGATACAATTTGTGTTGTGCTTGAGATATGATATGTGCAACAAAGATTCTTCAAGATTATATTTTCATGTCTGGAAGCATGTCTGGTTAGTTTGCCACGAAAAAATGAGAACTTGTATCGTGGGCACAATAGTCTGTGTAGAGGATAAAGAACATGGTTAAAGGGAATATCTGGATGAATTGCCAGGGAAAACCAGAAATCGTTTAGCTGTGGCCATGCAATTGCGTGATATTTCTGCCTTGTAATATATTTTGGCCAGGGAAAAAAAAGCTAGACATTTACAACCATGGATAGAGAAGCACAAAAGTTCATGTTTCTGCCTTTGTAAACTATTCGTTGAGTCAGTTTTGCTGTATCTACATATTGCTTGTTCTCCAGTGAATACCAGCTTCCATTGATGTTCATTGAATTTTGTGGGTTCCCACATTGAAACAAACAGAGTAGCTGAAGAAAAGGAGGGAGTCTTGATTGCATCGGTTGAAGAGGATATAGAAAGGTGCATGCTTATACTGTTGTTTCATATTGCGTTGTTTTGTATTTCATTTATGGTCTGTATATGTGTTAAACTAGTTGCGTGCCTTCCTACATGGTAATTTATCTTGGTTACGTACGTTCCTTCCTGCATACTAAGCTAGTGTATGTCCGTTGTGTTTGCGTTGCATTGCTGCATTTAAAGAAATAGAATCGCTGGACAAGACGAAGGACTCTTTGGCGAGTAAATAGACCTTTTTCTTTTTCTTTTAGATGTCTGTTTTCATACTAACTTGCCTTCATCTCGATTGCATTTTCGACATTGCTGCCTTGGAAAAACCAGATTGCTTGGATAGGGAGATGAATTCTTCTGTGCAGCAGCAGAGGGTTCTGTGGTACAATCTTCTAAAAGGTATACCAAGTGTGCCGGTAAATTAAATATACAAACCGGGTGGGAGCATATAATATTAGACTTGAAAACGATGAATTCACAGTAATGGGCCTTTCTGCGCTCCCTGTTTCTACTTTTTCCATTTTCTATTATCCCTTTTGTTTTCTAATTCATCTGCTTAGTGTGGTTTCTGAAAATTCCCTCGTGCACCGGTTGGCGGACTAACAGACTGACATATGTGGTCCTGCTTCTACCTTATTCCATAGTTACCCACTTTGTTGATTGCGGCTGCCAGGTTGGCAGGTTGAAGATTTCTCCCCTGGCTTCCGGGGGTCCGCGATATACATATTGGCCATGGTGACTCGCAGTCATGCCCTGTTTACTGTTAAACATTTCCTAGTTAAAAAATTAAGATGCATACAATTTTATGGTTAGTTGGTCCTTCCGATGGACAATATACAATGCATATATTTGTTTAGTCTTGATGTTCATCTGCACATTCTTGCATCAGAAAAAATTGGACTAGTGAGACGACCATGAGCAGTCAGTCATCCTAGACATCGGCAGACCGACAAGGCCAAAGGTAAAGATGCATACATTGTGCTCTTACTATGTTTACTAAACAAATTTCCTGGGCTATATATTCATCTATGGCATGGTGGATATGTTGATGCCATTTGCAATACATGGTTTCCAGCTCGCAAGAAGTATCAACAAGTACAAGTGAAACGCCGAATGCGCTGCATGTTCCGTAGACCAAGAGGTGTGCTTGCGAAACTGTGGCTCCATAGTTCATGAATACTATTCGTGTACTTGTAGCACACTACCATTCACTTTAGTTTTCCTATTCAAAAAATGTCATCAGGTCTAGAGTTCTGACATCCAAAGTATTGTCAATAGAGGGCTTGAACAACCACCAAATTGGACAACTGTTCGTCGGGGACATAATGGTTGTCTGTACCACCTACTTGGACAAGGAAAACTAAAGTATATCCATTATGCGTGCTGATATGACAGACACGGACGCCATGATGACAGTCACACTAAATGTTCCTCCACAGCTTGTCCAGAAACATGCAGAAAAGATATTGCTGCGTAATGGGATATCCATTACAAATTTTAATGTATTACCAAAAACAGTATATGACCGTGGTGATTGCGATCAAATTATTCTGCTCAACGAAACAAGCATTGTGGAAAAAATTCCCGCTATTTGTTCAGAATATCGCTTCCTCCCGAACTCGACTATCAGGCAGCTTGCACAGAGCACTGATATTTACCTAATCAGAACGATTGGGGCTGTTGTGACACTGGCGAGAAAATTTGGGTCGCAACAAATTCTCCATATAAAGGATGGAGAGTTGGACAACGACAAGGCAATGGTACCGCTTTTCATATTCAGTTTATTTCTTAACTTTCACGTCTGCATATATGTCGAATAAGTTACATAAATATTGCACTGTTCCATGTTGCAACTACAATTGTTCGATACGTATTCAGATTTGTTTTCGTCAATGGAACAACAATTGCATAGAGGGCAGATTCCACTTATGCTGTTCAAAAATATAACAAAGAAGAAGGATGCTAGAGAAATGATCTTTCAGACAACCCAGGCAACGTTTGTAACATAGTTGTGAGCAGATATAGTAGAGGATTTGGAGAAACTAGCTAGCTCTACAATTGTTGTGCGCATACATCCACAAAATCATCCTCACTTTGCTTATAGAAATAGCCTTCAACAAATTTCTACACCTGTTTACTTTTTCTTTTTTGTTTTAAAGGGGAGGGGGGGATGCAGTTGTGTATTATATTGTTCAATCTATTAATCCGTTTGCTCGCGTTTGCAGGTTGAAGGTATTTTAGTTGCAGCCAATGTGTACTCGACCCCCTTTGAACCTGTATGTGCAAAATGTCATTCCGTTGCTTCTGCCTTCGCTTTGATAAGTGATGATACGATTGATTGTCTGCAATGCGGTGAAAAATGTCCATATATTTATGGACATTGCGTCAATGGTGTTATCCAAACCGTGGGAAACACAACTGTGCAGTGTTCAGTTAGGCAACCTCTGTTACAAAATGTTCTTCCTGAATTGGTAGAGTTGTCATATGAAACATATCTATAGAAAAATGCAAGCAGTGTCTATAAGCTGCGGCGGCTTCGGATACAGAGCAAATTCACCTTAAATGAGGACAATGAAATTTTGCATATCGGCTGAAGAAGGGAAAAAAAAAATTAAATCAAACTTTGGGAGGAAATGAAAATACCTCATGTCTCTCTGTAATATTTGTTCAACATCCAGATGAATGTTCGTTTCAAGAGAAAAGGAATGCGCTGACATATTTTCTGTGTATATCAAATTGTTTGGTGCAAAGGTCGATGGGTTCTGCTCAATGGAACCTTTTGGGAACTTTCTTTTGGGCTATTTAAAGTATGGTTGGTTCTTGGTTATCTGGTTTGTCTGTCAATTTGTATACCGTGGAACTCCAGCTCTTCTTTGGAGGACACAAAACAATATAATTGAATTTTTTTGGCCAGCTGGCACATAGATCCGCCTGATAATTTCTATGGCGCTGTGACGCAAATGTACTATGTGACTTGTTTTGGCAAATTTCCTTGATCGATGAACTTGGTCAAATTATTGTTATGAAATAATTTGAAATCAACGAATATATAGTGTGCGAAGTGCAATTGTCCTATCATACCAACAAGAGGCTCTTAAAATTCAAATTGATCGTTGTTTTCACAATTTTTGCTTATTCGATGAACTTGGTAAAATTAATATCCTGGAATAATTTGAAATCAACAAATATATACTGTGCGGAGTGCAATTATGTTATCATATGAACAAGAGGGCCTTAAACTTCAAATTGGTCCTTGTTATGCTTGCGGTGATAGAATTTTACAAAAAAATTCTTTTGTTTCCTTCATTTTTAAAAAAATAAGTGATTTAACATCCTTTAATAATTTAATGTAATTCACTTGTACAATAACAATAGTTAATATTAATATTTTAGTATCTGAAAATAATGTTTTTAGCTGAAGTTAGATAGGATGAGCATTGCTAAACAATTGTAATCTTGAACCCGCCAGACGTGGAATCCGCAAGTCCACCTGTCAATTTGTATATCGCGGAAGTCTGGGTGATATTTGCAGGACACCGAACAAAAGAGGTTCAAATTTCAGACCGCCAGGTTGAGAACCCGCGATCCAAAAAGTGCCCAAGTATGGAATGAGGGATCTGCATATGCTCTATAAAATATCTTGTCCATACTTTCTAAAAGTACATGTTTACTATGTATTGCTCGTTTGTCGGAAAATTTTTATATTAGTCGTCGGACCAGATTGTACAAACTTTCTCGTTTAATTAAATTCTGCAATAGCAAAAATTATTATTAATAATTTAGTATTGAAAATCATGTTTTTAGATATGTTAGATAGTTGATAGGGATTAGTATCTGTAAACAATGGAAAACTTGAACCCACCAGCCCTCAAGTCCATCTGTCAATCTGTATATCGCGAAACTCCAAGGGCTATTTGGAGGACAAGGAACAATGAAAACTACAATGTTGAGCCATGTAGCCCACAGGTCCGTTTGTCAATTTGTAAATCGCGGAGATGTGCCTGGTGTTTGTACAATGCGGAACAATAGAGGCCCAATTTTCAGCCCACGAGCCCCACAGACCCGATAAAAAAAATTCGCTAGATATGAAATTCATACGAGATCGCTACGGGACAATAAAAATGCAATGTTTAGCCAACCAGCCTGAGTCCACCTGTCCACTTGTATATCGCAGAAGTTTGGGTGCTATTTGTAGGAGACGAAACAATAGAGACTCTATTTTCGGCCCGTCAGGTCGCGAACCAAAAACTGCCTAGGTATGGAATGAGGGATCCGCATATGATGTATAAAATCTCATTCCATAGTTTATATAGAGACAATGTCCACAAGTCCGCGTGTCAACTTGTATATCGCGGAAGTCTAGGTGCTATTTGTAGGACACAGAACAATAGATACTTAATTTTTAGCCTGCCAGGTCGCGAACCCGTGATCCAAAAAGTGTCCAAGTATGGAATGAGGGATCCACATATGTTCTAGAACAATGTTTTTGTACAACGCAGAACAATAGAGGCCCAATTTTCAGCCTGTCAGCCCCAAAGCTCCCGATAAAAAAAAATCGCTAAATATGAAATTCATACGGGATCTCTGCATATGCTATATAAAATCTCATTCCATACTTTATTTAGAGACTATGTCCACAAGTCCGCATGTCAATTTGTATATCGCGGAAGTCTAGGTACTATTTGTGGGACACATGATAGTAGATACTTAATTTTTAGCCTGCTAGGTTGCGAACCCGCGATCCAAAAAGTGCCAAAGTATGGAATGAGGGATCTGCATATGTTCTAGAAAAATGTGTTTGTAGAGCACGAAACAATAGACACCCAATTTCCAACTCGCCAGCCATAGAGCTCCCGATAAAAAAAAAAACGCTAAATTTGAAATTCATACGGGATCACTACGGGACAATAAAAGTGCAATGTTCAGCCAACCAGCCCGAGTCCACCTATCAATTTGTATATCGCGAAAGTTTGGGTGCTATTTTTAGGAGACAAAACAATAGAGACTCTATCTTCAGTGCGCGAACCCGCGAACCCGCGATCCAAAAACTGCCTAAGTATGGAATGAGGGATCCACATATGCTGTATAAAATCTCATTCTATACTTTATATAGAGACTATGTCCAAAATTCCGCGTGTTAATTTGTATATCTTGGAAGTCTAGGTGCTATTTGTAGGACACAAAACAATAGATACTTAATTTTCAGCCCAACAGGTCGCGAATCCGCGATCCAAAAAGTGCTCAAGTATGGAATGAGGGATCCACATATGTTCTAAAACACTATCAATTTGTATATCGCGGAAGTCTGGGTGCTATTTGTAGGAGACAGAACAATAAAGATTCTATTTTTGGCCCGCTAGGCCGCGAGCCCGCGATCCAAAAAATGCCTAAGTATGGAGTGAGGGATCCACATATGCTGTATAAATCTCATTCCATACTTTATATAGACTATGTCCACAAGTCCGCACGTGAATTTGTATATCACGGAAGTCTAGGTGCTATTTGTAGGACACAAAAGTCTAGGTGGTATTTGTAGGACACGAAACAATAGATACTTAATTTTCATCCCGCCAGGTCACGGACCCGCGATCCAAAAAGTGCCCAAGTATGGAATGAGGGATCCGCATATGTTCTAGAACACTATCAATTTGTATATCGTGGAAGTCTGGGTGCTATTTGTAGGAGACAAAACAATAGAGACTCTCTTTTCGGCCTGTCAGAACACGGGCCCATGATCCAAAAACTGCCTAAGTATGGAATGAGGGATCCACATATGCTGTATAAAATATCATTCCATACTTTATATAGAAACTGTCCACAAGTCCATGTGCGAATTTGTATATCGCGGAACTGTAGGTGCTATTTGTAGGATACAGAACAATAGATACTTAATTTCAGCCCGCCAGGCCGCGAACCTGCGATCAAATGCAATGTTCAGCCAAGCAGCCCGTAGGTCCTCCTGTCAATTTGTATACCGCGGAAATCTGGGTGCTATTTGTAGAACAAGGAACAATAGAGGCTCTTTTTTCAGCCCGCGAGGCCGCCAACCCGCAATCAAAAAAGTGCCTAATTATGGAATGACTCTTTTTTATATTGCTCGTTTGTGGAAATACTTTTATATCACTCGACCAACTAGATTGTGCAAACTTTCTTGTATAATTAAATTCTGCAATATAAATATTTAATAGTAATAATTTAGTGCAGGTCAGGTTCTAAATTTTTATATCGCGGAATTGTCAGTGCTATTTGTAGAATGTAGAATAATAGATGCCCAATTTTTTGCTCGCCATCCCGAGAACCCCCGATCCAAAAAAGTGGCTAATTATGGAATTAATATGGAATCACTAAGGACAAAAAAAATACAAAGTTGAACCAACCAACCTGCAAGTCCACCTGTCAATTTGTATATCGTGGAAGTGTAGGTGCTATTTGTAGGACACAGAACAATAGAGGCTCAATTTGCAGCCCACCAGGCCGAGAACCATCGACCCTTTACGTGCCCTGGGTATATATTCGCCCGACCGCTTTTCATACTTTGGTATTTCTTGGAATCAGTTTCGCCATTGCTGCTGCCTTCGTACTTGTTTCCAGATATGCAATAATTAAGCTTTAATGCTAGTAGCCATCCTGCAACAACTGTTAAAACTGTCATTAATGTCCAGAAGTCCAGAGAAGATTTGTCATTAATACGAATTAAACTAAGATTTTCCCACAAGCATGTTATCCTTTCCAAGTATTCATTTCAAAGGCCACACAATATTTTTTTTTTGTGCGCAGACGGGTTGGTGCTTTTAAGAAATTTCTGATTCTTAATCTCTTTTCTCCGTCACCGCCACGTTCACACTTTTTTCTAATTGTGCAATTAGTGAGCTGTGATGGTCACAACTCATTCCGCACAAACCCTGGAAATTGTCATTAATCAACAAAAGGCTCGAGGAGATATTCCATTGTTACACATTAAACCATAATTTGCAGAGGCTTATATTATCCCTCCCCGATTTTCATTTCAAACATCGTCTCGACCAGACAAAAATTTTAAATAACTTCTGCCAACAGTTCTCTCTACACACAGTAAACACATTGGGGCATAATGGCCAGAGGTTCCACTATTCTAGGGCATATTCTTACTATTCATATCCCTCCGCCCAGGAGAAAAAAAGGAGATGGTCCCTTGGTACACCGAGAGATATATTTCAAGCCAAAAAATTCCATCGCAACCCTGGCTGGTCAAAGAACCTGCCTAGTTGCAGTCATTGCTATCGCAGAAGTTGATGCCATGAATTTCGAGCCGAAAGAAGATGATCTGATGGACAATGATACAACAATGGATGATGGAAATGAAGAGAATCTTCCCACTCCTATGCCCAAATTGAAATCAACCATAATGAGTAGACCTTCCCAGATCGGTGATTGCAGTCATGACAACACCAAAAGGAGTTTCAGAAAAGAAACTGACGGTGAACGCAACAACCACTTTGCACCACGAAAGTAGGAATTCCAGAGTTCCAAATTAGTCTGTTTTGGGTGGAAGAGTTTCAGTGTAAAGCAATGATATGTTGATGCTCCCAGAGATATATTTCAAGCCAAAAAAATATTGTTTAACATTTTCAGGCATATGGACTAATTTGGGCCTCTGCAATTGCATGTGCAAGCTGTGCTACTGAATTTTTTTGGACTATGTAGAGGCAGTTTCAGATAAGGGCTATTCCACTTGCCTTGGAACCATTTTCGTCTTCTTTCTGAGGAAAAACTTTTGAAAAATATCAATTTCAGCAGAGGATGATTCATTGACGAGAAAAATCCAAGGATCTTGCATACTGCAGAACCCGTGCTTATGTTTGTCGCAGATACCTTCAATGTTTTGGCCCGAAGAAATGGGTCCAATTTCTAAGCATAGATGTACAATACTCAATGTTTTTCTTATTTTTTTATTTTAAATGGATTTGCTATTAAAAAAAAATTGCCTTGCACTCTTCATTGCTGCCTCTTTTCTGGGTTTAACGCATGTTCTAATTGGCATGGTTTGGTGCTCTCGTACTTCTTCAATCTTGTGTTTACTAATACCAATGTACAATGTTGCAACAAAATCGTTATTCTTGTTTCTAGACATGCAATTATTAAGTTTTAATGCTAACAACCCATAATGAAATAAGTTTAATACTTGAGTTAATATGTTGCACTGATGGTAGAATGTATCAAGAACACAGTTACACGCACACGTTCCAATAAAATCTAATCTTCCACAAAACATTTGCTGGCAATTAGTAGAAAATGAAATTTAGTGGTTAAGTTGATATGTTATAGTCATGGAATAATGTATCAAGAACATAGCTGCAGGCATACGTTGCAATAAAATGTAATCTTCAACAACGCATTTGCTGACAATTAGTAGATCATAGTTTTGCAACGATGAAACTTCTTTGAAACCAATTCGCGCTTACGAAAACTACCTTCCGCCTCTCTATTTTCCCACTCTTTTATTCCCTCTAGTTTCTCTTCCTGGTTACTTAATCATTTTTCCCCGACAATGCGTTGCTCCACAGCTTCGCGGATTCACGCATTTGCATTTCCAATGACCGCTTCCCCTTTCTTTAAATTGACTGTCCACTGTTCCCTTTCCCACAACTGACACCCAGAGTTCCGCCATATACAAATTGACAGGTAGACTTGCACGCTGGTCGAGTCAACATTACAATTCTACTTTCCATGACCTCCAAACAACATTCAGAGCTCTGGTATATACAAATTGACAGATATTGAAAATTGCAACCGTTCTTAGATCATACACTTTTCCATATTACGGTCCACCTATCATGCCCTTTTTTGTGCTCCACATTTTTGCACTGAAAACTTTCGAGAAATACAATTTAACTGTCAGGTCCTCGCATATTTAGTGGAACTATTGTCACCCCATTTTGAAGCCTGTCTGTCTGCTTTCCATCGCCATTTGTTCGAATTTCTTTGGTGAATCGTCGGTTTGGCGGGTTGAAGAAATATTCTGTTCGTAGTCATTTTTTCCTGTATCTGCGCCCCTTTACAATTAGAAGTTGGCAATTGTATATAAGATCTTATTTCCATGTATGCCATTAACAATTTCCCTATTCCATAATTAGCCACTTTGGTAGAATTATGCAAATATACAAACTGGTCACTTAACTGCCCCATCATGATCTCTTCCGTTTTACACATTTTGCACTCAAAAATTCCAAAACATGAAATTTCATCGTGCAACACTCGGCTGTCCTGACTATCCCCGTAACCCTTTTTTGAATCCCGTCTGACTGCTTTTCAGAGCTTGCCATTCTTTCCTTGCTCTCTGCCCTCTCTGTCACCTTTGCACTTGTCTATAATAAAAGAAAATAAAAGGTTATATATATATATACATATCTTGTTTCTAAATATGGAATTACTGGCATTTAATTCTAACAAGTCATCATGCAGAAACCGTATATATTGTCTTTGATGGGCGAAAGGATGAAGGACATCTCGTATTCATGTGCATTAAACCAAAACTTGTGGGCGGATTATATTATCCCTTGCGAGTGTTCATTTCAAAATCATGAAATCCCGTTCACACGGTGTGCCCTTCGCACGTTCACAAAACCTCCATTCCTTAATTGCTCTTCGCCGTACACGCCAGGTTCGCATTTCTAAATATGCAATAAATAAATTTTACTGCTAACAGTTCATCATACACCACCAATACAGGTTGTCATTAATCAACGAAATGCTCGAGGAGCTTTCCCATTCACAAGCATTTAACCAAGATTTAGCAAAACATTACATTATTCGCTCTAACAATTCATTTAAACCATCATCTACAACAAATCAAACTTCTCATAAACCTATGGCATCATATAGACACCATTTCTATGGAGATACAGTTAACACCTTCGGGCGTGAGGACCATAACTTCCACTGGTCTAGGGAATTTTCTTATTACTCAACCCCTACCGCAGAGAACCAAGTAATTTGGACCTCCGAGATTGCTCATGCAGGCTGTTTCCCTGAGGTTTTTGACTGTAAGGACCTGGTCTCTTGGTGCACCGATAAATTTATTGCAGAGCAAAGACTTATTCCACTTCACGATGACTCTTTTGTTTCTTTGCCACCTCAGGTCTTCCGCCAGATGCTGAAATTGCCCGAGCCAACATTGACATTCAAAGTAGAAGATTGCAAACAATTCCTAGCAAAGCATAATAACAGATTGGACCTCTTGCCCCATTTTTTGGAAAGGCCGAATCTAGTTCCTAAAGATATTACAAGTATGCAGGTTAGTTCATTTAGAAATCCAATTCGGGAAATTGCTTGGCTGTTTACAAGAATAAAAGGACAAGAGTCCACAGGTACTGTTTCCTGCATGGCTCTTTATATTTTGTATTTCACAGTCAATGAACAAGCCCTTTTTTATTGGGGCAGGTTAATTTCCCTTGAAATCTCTTCCCAATTGTCAAGCTACAAAAGGGAAAAGAAATTTTATATGTCATCCTATTTAGTTTTTGCAATAGCACATTCCTGTCAATTTTCGCAACTGTCTATGTCCAAAAACATCAACTGTGAATTCCACCCAGTAACGTTCTGGTACCAGGCCTTGTGGAAACACAAGGCTTCCCACTGTTTTTATGAGGTTTTTAATGGCTTCCTGTCTATTTTCAAAGTTTTTTTGTTAGGAGAAAATGCTCCCTGCATATCTGAATAGGCAACTAGTTTTTTGGACAATAAGGGGACACTCCAACATTTGGATAATTACATTGTCATAAGAATTTTTGGCTCCACGGAACAACCTGCTCTCCTTCCATTTCACGTTACAGACATAATTTTTATTGCAGAAGTATCACGTCAATACAACTACTGGTTCCATCTGTTCCAAAAGAATAAAAAAAAACAGTTCATTCCTCTGCCTTGGAAAATAGGGGAGTTCGTCTTGAAAAACGTTAAAAAAATTAACGATTTCGAAACACATTTTAGCATCTCCAACCTCAGATATGATGAAGACATAAGAGGATTCGACCCCTATGATATTTTTAGAAAACATTTACAATCACTTGGCCTCGATGATTGTTTTGTAAATAAACACCTGCCCAAAAACAGAGACAGTGACGGTCCTGCCTCTGATACCGACGACGTAGAGACAGTGCAAAACTGCACTAAATTGTACATGAAACAGGGGAAAGGCCCCAGTGACAAGAGTGTTCAATCCACAAATACCAGTCCAAAAAGTATGACATCCCGGAGCATCGCTCCAACGGCCCATCATAGCAACAAATAAACAAAGAGTTCTTTAAATAGAGGAGGAGATAACAACCCTCATCACTCTAAAATTGATAGTTCTCACAAGCTTCCAGTAGAGAAGAAGAGAAAAAAAAATGTGGGTCAGGAAGAAGAGCCAGAAATTCAGAGTCAGAACATGGAAGTTGACACTGATCTGGATGCCATGTTCCCCTTCCTGGATCAGCCCCAAGACAACATCCACCATAGCCATCCAATGGACATATCTGTTACCCAAAATTTTGACGAAAATGAATCCTTCGTGTTCCAGAGCGCTGTTTTTGATAGCCGGAACAAAATATTGATATTTGAGAAAAAAAATCTTAAAAATATCAAAGACAAATCTCGTTCAGAGGTTGACGTTGCCAACATGCGGCCGTCCCAAATCTGTCAACTTCACACCACGACCGAAGAAGCACTTCATGATTCCATTGGATACATCGAGACCCAGAATGCCAAACTGAAGGACCGGGTCAAGGAATTGGAAGACGCTTTCATTCCTATGCCATTGCTTGTCGATCCTTTGGCAATAGCCATGCCTGGCACCCCTGCACCCAATGTAAAAGCATCCTCTACCCTGCTCGCATCCTATAAAGGATATGTGGAGAAAAATATCAAAAAAAGAATGGAACTAGTTACCCAGGCATGGAAAATATCACAAACCATCACTTCCCTTGGAACCAGGGCACATAGCTTTCTTGAGCTTTTGCAAGCCGAATTAAAAGATGAAGAAAATTTCTTTTTAAAAACGGTCATCCCTTTTGGCAAGATTGTCAACAATATGATAGAAACAAAAAGAAGAGAAGATGATCTTCCATCTAAAAACCGGATCGGCCAATTGAATGCATGTTGGAAACAAAAAGTAAAGAACCTGCATCTCATTGTTCAGTAATGTGAACAAGCCATAGTGAATAAAGATAAATTATTCACAAAGATGTCAAATATAGAATTAGCAGGGAAAACCAACGACTTCCAAGACCCCCTCTTAATCTCAAACTCCTTGCCCTTAACCAGGCAAGAGATCGATAAATAGGTAGCTATGTTGAATACCTTGTCTCTGGAAAATTTTTACAACATCCTTCAATTTGATCAAGCTCACGTCCATGACTGGCTAGTCAAATATGCGGTACAGAATGAGGAAATTCATTAGTCTCTCTCTAATCTTTCTATAGATTTCCAGGAATTAGAAAATGAAGTTTTCAACATCAAAATCCGGAATGAGATCAACATCGCCCCATTGAGAAGCTACATTTTAGAATGGGTCGAAAGGAAATTGAAACAGGCCGCCAACGAAAGACAACAGGCAGTTCCCGTCATTCCAATAGACATGGAGAACATCCTTGAAACTGCAGTCATCGTCGATATCAATGAAATGACAACCGCAAGAAAATAGTCAAAGCGCTCATATGTACCCTCACTATAAGTTTAGTCATCACATCTTTCTTTGTTTCTCATCCCGTTTATTCCACTTTCTTAAATACAAATGTATAGGCCAACATTTATACCTTTCCATTTATTTTCTTTTGCAGCTATTGCACTCCATCTTCTTTCCACAATCCTGTTGCTTGTACATATTTCTCTAATGGTCCGCGGGAGCCTCGATCCCAGTCTACATGAAAAATGCATTGAAATTCCGGTTTATTTGTAACAAACTTTAATTTTTTGTTATATTTCAAAATTTGCAGTAGTATGTAACAAACTTTCAGTTTTTGACATACTCGAAATAAAAAAATGCATTTAAATTTTTATATGTTACGGACTCTATTCTTATCTTTCAACATTCTGTATAACAAATGCATTTGTTTTTTAATATGTTAGACTTTTATTCTTATCCTTCAACAGTCTGTATGGAAAATGCATCTACTCTTTTATATGTTACACACTTTTCTTTTTTTATATATTTCAAAATAAATGGCGTTCAACAATGCAAATGTCATTTACATATACCCCATGTTCACAAATGCATTTAAATTTTTATATTACTTATCTCCTATTAATTTTATGTCATCATATATATTTATCTTTCACCAGTCCATATGGAAAATGCATTTAAATTTCCAAATTTAATCTTGCACCGTCAACGAATTTTTTACTTTCTTATAGACTTTCAAGAAAATTAGGTTTGCTATATACTTTCAAAAATTAGATGTTGTTGTGCCTGCCGACCGTCATTTACTTTTTCCCTATCTTCCGTGATATACATTTTTCACAATATTTCCCTGATATACATTTTACACCAAACACTTCGTTTCATTTACAATTCGACCCCATTTTCCACAATTTGCTTTCTAACCTCCTTGGCAAGGACTGTGCTGCCACGCAACCTTGTTATTATATGTTTGCAGAGTAGATGAGAATTCTGGGAACATTGATCACAGTTCAAAATCCATGGGAGTCCTAACAAATATCAACTCCATGGAAGAGATTCTGCATGTTCTCTCCTCATTGGCCAAACTGTTAAGCTAGTGTACATAATTATCGTTGTACTGGTTTTGATCATTAATATTCGTGTAGATATTTGTGACGCACAGTCATGCAATGACGTTAACCATACAAATGGTAGTAAATTTGAGAGCAATCTAAATACAGTCTTCAGTAGCATGATCGAGCACACATTCCAAACTGGGTTTAACACTTCTTCTTATGGCCAAAGTCCCGATCGAATATATGGCCTCCTCCAGTGCAGGGGAGACACAACAGTCGGCCAGTGCTACAATTTTCCACAATAGGCAACGACTAGGGTTCAACAAAAATGTGGAAATGTCGTTGGTGGTAGAACGTGGGATTTTATCTGCTTCTTACGTTCTGAAAACTACAGTTTCATAGGAAAATTGGACACTGATGGATATTATGAATCCGGTAGGTCCAATGTCTCCAACCCTGATGCCTTTAAGGCAACATCTGGTGGCTATGGACCTGGATACAGATATAGATATGATTTTGAACCAACTAAAGATTCCTGGTTTCGAATGATTTACGGTCTGGTCCAGTGCTTCAATGATATATCTACTGACGATTGCAAAACATGTCTACCGACAGTTATCAATGGTATTTTCACATCTTATGCATGAATATCAGGAGGCCAGGGTTTGCTGGCAATATATCGTTAGATTATTGGATTGAAAAGAAATATATCGTAGAAGCAAGACAACTGAACTTAAATACTTTTCAAAATCTAATTATCCTGATTTTTTGTTTGAATTTCGAGGGGAACTACTGAAGATGGAAAAGAAATAGCAGTGAAGAAGTTGTCTTTAAATTCTACACAAGGAAATAAATATTTTCTAAATGAAGTTAGGATTGAACATCAAAATCTTGCTTATTCAGCTGTTGCACAGAGGGATCAGAAAGGTTACTGGTTTATGAGTACTTGCCGAACAAGAGCCTTGAAAAAATCCTATTTCGTGAGTCACTTCCACTTTATCATGCTATATGTTTCAACCTACTTAGCTTTGTCATTATAACTAATCATATATTTCAACCTACTTAGCTATGTCGTTATAACTAATCATATGTTTCAACCTACTTATCACTATCGTTATAACTAATCATATATACAGATCCAAACAAATGCAAACACCTTGATTGGGCGAAGTGTTACAACATCGTACTCAGAAATCTAGTGGGCTTCTTTATCTTCATGATTCTCAATTGGGTCTTACAAGTAGATTGGCCATCTTGATTCTTCCATTCCACAATTAATTACAATTGTTGAATCCCAAAATTAAAGTTTCTTCACACCTTTTCCAATTAATAGTTTTATTTATAATCAATTTCAAGGCTAACAACTTAACATAGCTATTCCCCTCCCAAACCTATATTAAACCTTATAAACCGTGATTTTGAGAGAAATATTATGCCCCTAACACCACAAACAAGAGGAGTAACTTGGCTTGCATCATCAAAGTATTCCCAAGTTCTCACTTTGTCAATAGTTTCATGCATTAAAAACCTTGGATTCTTAACTTCAACAATTCCCTTATAACTATCCAAGATAATCTTATTTGGGAGGCACATTGGAAGGGATCTATGAATTGATCCTTAAAATATCAGTGTTTCTAGCGATCTAGGTACCCTGGGCCACTATCAATGGAAATGTCTTATAATATTTTAATTCTTGCATCTATTTTTGACCACTAAAGCAAATCTATAAGGGAGTTACCTTACCAACCTCCCCTTAAAAACCTATTAGAATATACAACTCTATCCAAACCTTACAAGCATAAGGACATGTTATCAACCAATGACATATAGTTTCCAAATCTTTTATGCATAGAGTGCACTTCTTGGTCCTTGTTGATTCCTTTTCTAAAGAATCACCCATGTTAGATCTTGTTTAGTATGGTCAACCACATGAAAATCCTAGATTTTAGTGGTGATCTTATCCTCTACAAAGATTTCTACCACCATTGCACCTATGTTTGAGTATTATTAACAAATATAACTTTCTTCCCCATCTTAGGAGTATCTCCCCCTTAAGGTTGGGTTCTTCTAGACCAAAACTAACTCTCTTTTTTCTCTCTGATGCATACATGACTTACATTTAGCTTATCGGTATAAGCCTCCCAATGCTTAGGTTCTTGGCCTTCTAATTCAATAGTCACTCTAGATTTCTATTCCTATTGCCATATTGTAGTTAGTTTTGGAAAATATGCATGCAATAGAGTATAAATCCCCCTTTATTGGAGAGTTGCATTCAATTGATTTGATCATATCAAGGAATCACAACTCTCTATCCATGGGTCAGATCCTACCCAAATTTTTTCACCATTTCCCACCCCCCAAATAACAAAAAATCCTATGGGAGGGAAGGATAGAACAATTGCTTTCCATATTATAGACACATTATGAATATCCTTCATTGGAATTCTAATCCACTCTTCCATTGATGAAGGATCTATATATTTATGAATGATAGCTTGATTCCAAAACCCATCCTTTGATAATTTAAGTCTCCATAGGTTTTTAGCCACCAAAGTCTTCCCATAGTTGTGTATGTTCTTAAGGCCCCAATTATCAAAATCCTTAGGTTTATCTATGACCTACTACTTAACTAGAGGGATTCCATCTTTTACCTTCTTCCTAAACCAAATAAACCTAAGATTAACTTCCTAAAATGTTCCAACCCCCCCAGGAATATAAACCAAAGAGTGCCACTAAATTGGAACTACTTCTAGTATATATTTTACTAGTGTTAGTTTCCCACCTCTAGATAACCATATGTTGCACCACTTTGATATTCTTCTCCCTATTTTCATTATGATCCATCTCTAGTCATTTATCCTATAATCATCAATTTTTAAAAATAATTCTAAGTATTTAAACTATACTTGGAAATCAATGTTCTAATAAAGAAATATTTGGATAAACATCCTAATTTGATCCTCTTTTACCCCATTAAAGGCCATATAATATTTTTTAACATTGACCATCATATAAATTGTTGTACAATACAACTTTAAAAGTTATTTTAGTTTATGGGCATCTATTATTGGAGCATCACAAAAAAGTAAAATATCATCCACAAAAAGAAAGTGAGACAAGTACAACGATCTTCCTAACCTTATGCCTTTTGAATCCCCATTCTTTCTAACTTCCATAGTTTCCTTGCTAAGTCCTTCTTAGTATGATAAAAATCGCATAGGGGAGAATGTGAATCCTTTCTTAATACTTCTATATGGCTTGAAAGAATTGGAAGTTGGACCATTAATTAATACTGCAAAAGAGATTGAGGTCAGACATCCCATGATCCAATTCACTAGAGGAATACAAATCCCAGTGTGTATTAGCATTGATATCAAATATAACCATTTGTCCTTGTTGTTACACATCAAAATGTCACATTTTCATTTCACACCCTAAGTGTCGCAAGTGTCATAAATTGATGTATGGACCTTGGTAAGTGTCGCATGCACTACCTCAAGTGTCGCATGCACCTTCCCAAGTGTCACATTCACTTTGTTAGGTGTTGCCACCCCTTGACACCATGAAAACAATTGTTCATGACCCTTAAGTCATATTGGAGGAATAAACCCATGTATGGGGAGTGCCACTTTTGGAAAATGGTGCCCTGTCTCTCACTTAGGAGGAGTGCCATTCTTGTTGAGGGAAAAGGGGGATATCCTCCACCTTATTCTATGTGTCAACTCTCTCAGATAGGGTAGGTTATATTTGACTCTCATGCTTTGGCTTCACCTTATTATTTGATAAAAACCTCAAGGAGCCATATCCTCAACCACATCCCTCATTTTCTCATGGTAGTTGTGCCTCTCAAGCCTATATATTGAAGGTATTTTCAAGGTGAAGGGGGGAAGAAAATAGGTATAAAACCTTTGATCCCGAGGAGAGGAATCAATTACAATATCATCATTTTTATCTTGGTATATTTGTGTAAGGGATGGATGAGGAGATATTCAAGAGGCTGTCGTTGCATCAATCATGGTCTATAAGTGTTCTCCTTTTGGTTCTCTAATTAATACACTTGGCCTATTTCCTTCAAGCTTGTGTATTTTTGCATATGCTTGTCTACTATTGCTTTGATCTTAGTAGATGGATTTGTTTTATCTAATAAACTAGAGTAGGAGATAGTTGTTTCTATTTTCTGCCCATTGCAGGTATCAAGTTGCACCAGGGGGTTCGAAGATCAAGCTCACAAATTGGAAGAAAAGAGGAAAACAATCGTAAATAAGTACATCATGACCTTTTTCCATCTCTCTTTCCGATTGGTTAAAACACGTTTAAAGGGATTTTAGTGTCCACTTGTAGTTTTTTTGTCTTGGTATAGGGGTCTGGTAATCCAAGGGAGGTTTCATCTGTCTGCAGACGAAACATTTTGTAATAGAAATTGACGACTCCATTGGGGAGGGACTTTGACTAGTCTTTCCTTGGATCATCTAAATCCTTTTCATATCATTAGATATTGTTTGTTTCTTGATTCTTATCTATTTCCCCTTCCCTCTTCCTCATTGAAATGATCATTGAGTCATTGGTTGATTTTTCTGAATTTTTAGCCTTCTAGAGCAATTTTTTGAACTTTTCAGAAGGGTGGCACTCCCCTCTAGTTCACACCAGGGCGCCACTTAGCTGACTGGAGCTCCCCTTGATCCTCTTACAGGGTTCCATTCCTCTAATTGGGGCTTTGTCTCCTTGAGAACATGGGCACCAATCCCCATGTTTTGGTGATTTTATCTCTTTCCGCTTGCTCTTTCTGAGTCTGATTTTGAGGGGATTTTTCCCCAGAGAATCTTGATTGTCTTTGAATTTGTTTGGGTTAAGGATTTGATACTTATCACTCATTTTTACCTTTGTTGAACTTGCAAATATCTTTTACATTGCGAGATTGTTTCACCTTTCTTTTCACTAGTTTGGTATTTGTCTCGTAATATTTCGATTATTTGATTGATCAGAAGGGTTTGCAAAGGTTTGATTGGTCCTGAGTTTCTATTTGATATTCTTTAAAACATCTTTCCCTTTTGAATGATTGAGTTTCTTTTGCTTACCACAACCTAGCTTTAATACTTGTTTCTTTTTGCTCATCTTTAGGGATTGTTGAGTGATTTCCTCATTGTTTGCACTCTTTGAGTATTGTCGTTGTTTTGAGTGCATTTATTGTTCAATAATTTTACTTCATATCCCTTTGTATCTACATTAGATTATTGCATTGAAAGTAAGGGAGTAGAAAGAACTTGCATTTAATTTAGACTCATTGCATTTATAATCAAACGAACAAGAAATTGATTGCATTCAAAGTTTTGGGTGGTACATGTTTGTAGTTTGCATTAGGTAACCTGCATTGGGTTTATGCATTTGGGAATGTAAAAATTCTCTTCTCCCTTCCATAGATAGATTTCATTGAACATAAAGATTTTCATCTCATTCTGTTGCACTCTTTTGGAGCCGAAGTCATGAACATCATCGATTTCTCTTCCATACCCTTGAGTAAACAAAAACCTAATAATCAAAGTGCTAACTAAAATTTATCTAGAATTTTTTCTTTCTAGGGCTCTACAAACCTACATTAGCTTAAGCGTAGGGATTTAGAATAGGTGTTTAGGTTAAATTTCCAAAGCTATAAACAAACACATAAACTTGAGTTAGGGAGATAAATCCATTTGCCACATATTTGTCTTGGGAAGCCCTTCTCACACAAGGGTCAATCACGAAGTCACATTAGGGATAGTGGAGTAACTAACCCTGCTTCGTTGGTCTTGGTGGAGTGGTCTGTACGTATTACAAATGGTGTCATAAGACACTTAGGGATCACTTGGGAGGTCATACCTCGGTCTGAGGCACTTCTCAAGGGGATTTTGGGTTTCGGCCCTGCCCTTGCGTGTATACCTGAATGTTGATCATTTCCCCAGGCATCATTGTTGTAAGTGGTAACTTTAGTGGCCTTTATCTTTAGGGTTCATACACAAGGTGACAGTGAAGGGGAAAGTATTTGTTGTACCTGGGTCAGACGTTGGTCAAACTCACTTGGGCTCCTTGGAGAGTAACCCACAGATAGAACATGAGGGAACTTACACCAAGGTGTAAGTCTGTTAAGTAGGTCACCATTGTAACTGATCCGCTCGCTCTATCTCAACCCCTTTTCATATTGATCCTACGATGTTGGATTTCATCACCAACTAGCACGTTCATTGTGAAAAGGTTTGTTTATTTGGTTTGCTTCCTATATTTTTTAGTGTTTCCTATTTGTTTTCCCTAGATATCCCTTAGGATTGAGTCTATGTCTATGAAATTAGTTTATGGAACTACCAATAAAGGAACCCATTTTCCCAGGATATTGTTTGTTTCTCCTTCTATGGGACACGTTGGTCCTCCTTATATCACTACTTTGACTCTTCCTAGACTCTCTATTGGGTTACCAGTTTGGTTGTTTTCCCCTCTAATGAACGTAAATGCTCCCAATGCTTTGTCCATAAGTACTCTACCCATGGACCATCAAACTCATATTGATCCTCTGCCATCTTTGCCTGTAGGGTCTTCTTCCCGTTCTTCCTCTTCGCCTAGTGAAAGATTTGCAACTAGTAACCAGGAGGATAAGAAGAAGAAGAAAATGAAGATTAAGAAGAAGAAAAATAAGCTAGGGGGGAAATTCCAACCACTGTAGGACATTTTGGAAGCGATCAACCAACTATTGTTCATCATACTGGGAGTATTGATAATGTCGACAAGTCTACCAAGACACATCATAAACCCAAATACCCTTGCAGGATTTGTAAAAGTGACCACCTTCTTAAGTATTTCCATGGTATTTCAAAGGTTGTAAAAGTGTGGTCTTAGGGTCCTCAATCCACGTCGTCAGCCACTGCAAGTCATGATGGGGACAAACCATCAACTAGTGATAATCGGGTTGGAAGCCAGAAGGGTAAAGTCAAATTTCCTTGCTTGTTATGTAAGGAGATGCACCACACCTACCTTTTTCCTCTCATGGATGAAGCTTCATATCTATTTGAAAATATTATTGATGTCCAACAATAAATTACATATCCCAACCTACCATTGGTTGATGAACTGGTCAATTCGGTTCCATCATCAATTAATCCGGTTGATCAGGTGATCCATCTAGTTCCATCATCAGTTAATCCAGTAGATCAGGTGATCCATTTGGTTCCATCACTAGTTGAGTCGGTCGATCAAGTGATCGATTTGATTTCACCTTCGATCAATCCCACTCTCCCCTTGGAGTGTGAAATTAAAGTGGTTGATCCAATGCCACCCTTGGTCGATCCCACTCCTCAGAGGAAAAGTGAGGATGTCGCCAAGGTATTTCTTTTTACTATGGATTATTTTGGACAAGGGGGCACTACACTCGTTCCAACAGAACCCCCTCCGAGTAATGAGTTCATTCTTTTGGATTGGGGTGCACTACCATAATATCACCTCCCTTCCTATATACCTTTCCAAATCATTGTTCAAGTTTGTGGTATGGACATTCCTTTGACTATTGTCGATGAAGGTGCATACGTTAGTATCCTATCCTCCATTTCTTGGAAAGCTTTTGGTTCTCCTCAGCTTGCGTCGATGACTCATAATATTTTGGGTTTTAACAAAAAGGATAGTCAACCTTTAGGGATCCTTCCTCAGTTTCCTATTAATTTGGGAGGGAAAACTGTCTGTATTGATGTGATGGTAGTCCACAACCTCTTGGATTTTAATTTTCTCCTTGGGAGAGACTATGTTTATGCTATGAAGGTTGTTATGTCAACCATATTTCGATTGATGTGTTTCCCTCACAATGGAAACATAGTGGCCATAGACTATATTTCATTCATTGGCCCTCATATGATGGCCAACCATATTACTTCCCTAAATGGTCCTTATATTCAAGCAACATCTTCCCCACCCCAGGTCAATTATGTGGAAATTTGTCCCATGCAATCAACTCCGAATGAGAAGGAATCTCTCCCTTCTTCTGATTTAGATCCGATAGTTGACATGGTAATCTCTTCGATAGGGATATTAGAGATTGATCTCCCTACCCCTATCATGGCCCTCAGCATGGATTCCTTCTAGAGTGTGATTTTTCCATCTAGCGAAGATCTCTTGGAAGCCATGATTGAGGTTTGTCCCTTGACATGTATTCCTTCCAGAGCATTGTCCTCTTGGAAGCCATGATCAACTAGAGGTCTATTGAGGAAAGTTCTTTTCCTGTGTCAAGCTCGTTAAAAAATGAAACAACCTCCTCTCCCATTAAGTCAAGTATTTCACCATATCTCGTAGATTTTGAGTTGAGTCTTTCCCTAGATCTAATAACTTATCCTTCTTTACACCCACATTTTTCCATTGACCCTTTTTCTACATCTAGTATAGAAATTGGTGACAACATAAGCGTCGGTGGATGAAACAAAGCTTGGCGGGTAGATCTCCAACCTCTAGACATCATGCTGGAGAAAATCCACTAGCTTCCATCACACAACTGGGTGAAAATTACCAACTATCCATGGGTCTCGTTTGAAACCTTTGGACATTACATTGGGAAGTTCCGAGCTCAGTATTTTTTATTTCTTGTGCTTGTAAATACATGATAATATGTTACCGAGTCTCCTTTAAACTCTTTTTAGACTCCCTAAACATGAAAAAATTGTCAAGTGATCTTGCTTCCTTTCACACTCGTTAAAATGTTTGAAAGGGCATCTTTCAAGTGGCAGTTTATCTCTTTTTTGGCCTCGCGAGACTAATTATGAAAAAGGAACACTCTAATCAAGCATGATTAGAAGAGTTCTCCCCTGTATTGTTTTAAACTTTTTTTCGGGCTTAAGAGACTAAATTTACAAAAAAGTCATCCATGGAGTCGTCTTTAATTTCTTTTCAGAATCTCTAAACGTGAAAAATCACTTAGTTTACCTCCTTTGGGATCGTAAAACTATACATTGAAGGGCCCATCTGGGAACGAACCCTTACTTCTTCCAGTTCATTAAACATAGGAAGAAGAACTTACTGAAGGTAAGTTACATCTAGCACCTGTTATCCTCCTTGAGATTGTTAAACTAGAAAGAGGTACTCATCTATTTGGATGGGGGAAAAAATGAAGGAAGTGGGTCAAGTCTTTTGGAACCCATTATGGTAGCTATTGTCTCCCTTGAACATGGAACGTGTTTACGTCTCGTCGTACAGTTGGGTAATATGTGTCTCTTATTCATACCAATTCTATTTTTCATCATACTTTTTCGTCTAGTTGAAGAGTTCTCTTATTTTCCGTCACATTATGTTCTTGGTACTCGTCGAGTCAATGCTGCCAAGTCAATTGTCGTGCTTCGTAATGTTCAAGGGAAGTTTCACTTCAAACCAATCCATATGCAGTCTTACCAATTTCCATTTCCTTTGTCAGTCCATACTCATTTGATTCACCATCTCACATCACTATCCTGTGTTAGTTTCGTGTCGATGAAGGGGGATACATCATGGCCCTCCTTCGATGAGTTTTTTCCTATCAACTTTAACACATTATCCGAGAATTAGACTTAGAAACCAATTAGTACATTGGGATCTGTATGCCTCAATGGCAGGCCTCCTCACTTCCAAAAGTAGATTTACATCACTGGCCTCTGATTGAATGATTCCACGAATGTTCAACCTCAGCTCATTTATTCATATTCGTTGGAATGTACTAGGGTACCTTGGGAGTCATTGTCATCAATGGTGATTTCCCTTGCACTTGTTAACAATTTACATCAATGACTGGTAATCAAGTGGTTTATACCATGTTCGACATCAAATCATCTATTCACATGGCTAGATTTGTACAACATCGAGATCAGGATGAAGACCTTGGGTTTGGCATTCACTCTATTAAGTGTTTTTCCCAGGATGTGATGGAGATCATTTGAGCATGTAAAATATTTCAGTACAATCACCATGCTGACAATATTACACATATATTAACATTATATTGATTCGTGGCTATGTTTTTTCATCTTGTAGCTCCACTATGTATTTTTCATGGCTATGATCAGTTCATGTCATGGAGGTATGGATCCACATTGTATCTTTGGTGGCCATATACGTAGTCAGTATTTTCATGGATTCATAGTGTATTGGTCGGTAGACATGCTACGATTCATCTCATATTCCGAGCATATGTATGTCTACCTCGAAAATGGAACATATATTAATATTGTTTGATGATTTTTTGCAACTTCTTCCAGGTTCTCCCACTCCAACACCCTTGCTTTGAAGAATTTGTAAATTTTTTTGGCCATCAATTTCTCTTCTAACCTCACACTTTAGGGGGGCATATGTTACACATAAAAATGTCACATTTCTATTTCACACCCTAATTCACAAGTGTTGCAAGTGTCACAAAGTGACGTATGCCCCTCGGTAAGTGTCACATGCACTACCGCAAGTGTCGTATGCACCTTCCCAAGTGTCACATTCACTTTGTTAGGTGTCGCCACCCATTGAAACAATGAATTTTTTTTTTCGTGACCCCTAAGCCATATTGGAGGAAGAAACCCATCATTGTTAGTTCAAAACACACCTTTTCCTTGGAAAATTCGATCTTTTTTTGGCATTTATGAAGGGTGGTGCCCCCCTGGCCATGTGTAGGAAGCATCAATGCTCCCATACCCATGTATGGAAAGTGCCACTTTTGGAAAATGGTGCCCTTTATTTCACTCAGGGGGAGCGCCATTCTTGTGGAAGGAAAAGGGGGATCTCCTCCACCTGATTGTATGGGCCAGCTCTCTCAGATAGGCTTGGTTATGTTTGACCCTCATGCTTTGGATTCACCTTAGGATTTGATCCAAAACTCAAGGATCCATATCCTCAAACACATACCTCATTTTCTCATGGTAGTTGTGCCTCTCAATCCTATATATTAAATGCATTTCCAAGGTTAAGGGGGGAAGAATACATGTATCAAACCTTTGATCATGAGGAAAGGAATCAATCAAAGTATCATCATTTTGATCTTGGTAGATTCATGCAACGGATGGACGAGGAGAGCTTGGAGAGGCTGTCATTGCATTAATCGTGGTCTGTAAATGTTCTCCTTTTGGTTCTCTAATTAATATACTTGACCCATTTCCTTCAATCTTGTGTATTCTTGCATATGCTTGTCTACTGTTGCTTTGATTTTCGTAGATGAATTTGTTTTACCTAATCAACTAGAGTAGTAGATAGTTGTTTCTCTTTGCTTCCCATTGCAAGTATCAAGTTTCACTAGGGGGTTTGAAGATCAAGATCATAGATTGGAAGAAACGAGGAAAAACTTGACAAACAGGTACATCATGCCTTTTCTCCCTCTCTCTTTCTGATTGGTTAAAACGAGTTTAAAGGAATGTTAGGGTCCACTTGTAGTTTTTTTGTCTTGGTATAGGGGTCTGGTAATCCAAGGGGGGGTTTCATATACCCGCAGATGAAACATTCTGTAACACATGTTATATACCTTTGGGAGGTCCAATTTCATAACCATTGATAATATATTCTTAGTTTTATGGTGTGCATCCCTTCCCAATCCATTACATATTGCGTTTTGAATTTTTCTTCCACAAAGAAACCCAAATTGCTCATTTGATATTGTTTTTGAAGGAAACTTCTTGATCCTTAATGCTATTATTTTTACATGTATCTTCTAGATACATTTACATAAACATATGGAGATAAATTCATTAAATGGGGTTGGCTTATCCTTCTTAGGGATCAATGTGAGAATTTTTTTATTGAAAGACCCCAACACCTTCTCTATACATCTAATTTCCTCTATAACCCTAAATAGATAGTTTTCTATATTGAATGTATCTAGGGAGGATAATATGGGGTATCTAGAGAGGTATTGAAGGGGATAATGAAGGTAATGTAGCCATAATATTGGAATAGGCCCACTATGTAATTAAAAGGAAATAATATAATAATAAGGGGTAGTTGGCATAACACCCCTAGTGATACTCATGATCTAATATAAATATACATGAGTATCACTTTATTGGATGTGTTGGATTGTATTGTCTTGTAGCAAGCATGGCTTTTGGAGTGATTCCTTCCATAAGGAGTATTTGATGGTGTTCTAGCTACTATAATAGAAATACTTATAATTATAAAACTCCTCCTTGGAAATTTCCTACATCATATTTTCATTGACATCCTCATTTACAAAACAAGGACAAAAATTAGTTATCTTGAATTTTTTTGCTAGGTTAACTCTATTGTCTTCCCTATAAATCCCTTAAAAATGACCCACCCCTAACTCTGCAATATCATGGAAATTCCTAGCCCTTTAGCCTATTGAACCATTTCGTGGTTAACATATGTATAACCACAAAGTCTTGCATAGAGACTATAAACTCATCAATTATAGACTATCACCCTAATTACTTGACATGACTATGGTTTTAATGGCCTCATTGAAGATATCCTAAATATGCTACTAGTAGGCTAACCATGCTAGCGTGAACAAGAGTGATAAGGATGTATGGGCATGACGATTCTATTTATCATGATGACTTGTTCATTTTAGTTTCCATGCTTCTCACATGGATTATGGTTATGATTATTTCATGATTATATGGGTTCAACATGATTGGTTTTATGATGATTATATGCAAGTATGATTTTATTTTCTTATGGTACAAAATGCCTACAAAAGTTTTTGTTTGTGAATATATATGCAATGGTAATGTGGATTGGCTATGTTGATGATCGTGTTTGATGGTTTTTGTGGTTGGATACCTCTACCTCTACTAGAAGTTTGATATCGTACTTACAAAAAAAAGGAATGGAATTGTTAGTTAAAGAAGTGGTGTGTGCATAGGGGTTTGATCCTATAACTATTGGTGAACAAAAAAAAACTATGTTAGTAGCCTACAAGACCTAGATTTCTTCCAAGTCACATACCTATAAATGGGATATACTTAAACGAAGGTGAAAGCATATATACCAAGGAGCATCTGTATGAAAAATAGCTACATGTCGAAGCTATGGTCCCAACCCTATACAAAAATTTGCATATAATATCATATCAACCTTGGGTTTTTGCATGTACATTGGTTATATGATTATCCATGCAGTATGCATCAAATCATCACTACCCTTGATTTGGATCCAAAAGTTTGTATGTGAGCTTATTGTTTCAAGGGCATTTACCCTAATCTCATTGCTCATTCCTTTGTTTTCTTTCGATACTCTACCACAACTTGACTTGTGTGTATCCTTGAGGTTTTTGGAGGTTGAGAGAGTGATTCTACTCATGCCCTTTCTCACAATCCTATATATTTTCATGTTCATTTCTCTAGTGGTTATTTTGAAAGCTTGAGTTATTCTATTGATATTTTCTCTCCTCGAATGATTTCATGGGTATAATCACATTTTGAGTGAGGACCAAGCTCCGTTGAATAAACTAGATCTTGCACCCATATGTGTGGATAACATGAAAGACATTGCATGTTGATTGTTTTCTAATGGTTAAGATATAGTTGTTGAGTTTGAAACAACCATGGTAATACCACCAAAGTCAGGTAACAATGGTAAGATAATATATCTTACATGGAATGACCTACATTTTCTTTCATTGTGCTTACTTTTATTGTATTGAGGTTATTTTATGGATTGGGTGTCCACTATGCATGTGTTTAGCTTCTATGGAAGCTACACCTTCCTTCATTACTTAGGTTTGAACTTGTTTCATGCTATTGCTAATTTTTATCCATGTTCTAGAATTGGCATGCAAAAGCCAAGATAAACTTGGTCATGTCCATTTGATCCAGGTGGATATCGGTGGCTACCCACTTATTTCAACTAGCTCATCTTGGAAGTTTTTCAGTTTGGCAATTGTTTTCCTAGTTTTCGGGTCCTAAACTTCCGGGGTTGTTTTGAGGCCCTAAACAACATTTTTTAAGGCTCTCCACAATAAAAATATAGATGGATTCAGAGTTGGACAACGTATTGTGTAGTCCTTGGATAGACCTTTCTAACGGACTATCATGTGCCTAAGACAAAGATCGTATGCAAAAGCTATGACCCCGGGAAGTTGATGTACCAACTTACCCCAATGGGGCCCACATGAATTTTGGCGCTTCATATCCTAGTGTTAGGTTTTTGGATGTCCATGTCTTTGGCATTCATTTTTATTGTAAAAGTTATTTTTGAGCCTCATTGTACTCATATTTTTACGAATGAACGCAACCGTCACATCTCTTCTTAGAGATAAGCCACCACCATTCATGCAAGCTTGTTTTTAGTCTGCATTTTGTAGTTTCAACATATTTATTTATTGAATAGAAGTCAGTTTTATTGTATCTATGTTATTGTTCATTGTGTCTTTGTGTTAGTAATAATAATAATTTGTGTTCATTTCATTCTGCTCATAAAATCCAAATCACCATTGTTAATTGTTACTGTTGAGTGCACACCATCATTTCACTTTGTTGTTTGAATTTTGTGGGTGATCCATGAGGATCAAACTTGTGAACATTTTGTTAAGAAATACTCCCATCCTATAACTTGTGTTTTCCTTGAATGAATCTACCATTTTGAACTGTTGATTGAGGTAATACAATTCCCAAAGGATCACTTACATGTGTTTCCCTTCCCCGTGCTTAGAGCCATATTTTGGTGGGAAACTAATCCTCACACTAAACCAACCAAGAAAGAGAAGATAGATTTAGACAGAAAATAAATGACAAAAAAATCCACAGTACACATAGATTTTACCCTGGAAAACCAAAACCGGGAAAACCAAAATTCCTTAAGCATCTTGATCTCTTGTTGTCTTATTCATTCATTGAATAAAGATTTACATGACTAATCTTGGTCTACATATAATATACTATCGCCATCACACTCTCTTGATTTACACAAGAACAACCTTGCAACCAATTCGACTTACATCTACATGATCAATAACTTTCATCGAAAGATTAGCATGAACACCAACTTAATACAATTACAATGTGCCTTATTTATAGGCTTTATAGCATGAAAAACCCTAAATCATGGCACCCAAAAATGGTTACAGATCCATGCCAATGATTGGATGCAATCCTACGAATCTTAGGATTTTTTTATAGTCGATTTACTAGTTGACTACCCAATCGACCTCCAGTCAATATTTAGTCGACTTCCACTCGACCTCCTGTTAGCTAACCTTTCAACTTCCCCATATATCACTTCAACCTTCAAATTTCTCACTCGATCTCTTCATACTTCGATGAAACCATTGACTAGACTTGACTCCTCAGTCGACTTATCACTCAATTGATCCACCTTGACTGGAAAATAGGTTGATTTTTATTTCACTGCAAAGAATATAACAACCCAACATTCTCCCACTTGTTTTATTCTCTTCTAATATAGGAGAAACTAAACATCTACTCACTAACCCAAGGCACCAATTCCCATAGCCTCTCTACACCAAGAGAACTTCGCAACACTCATAGACTTTATCAAATATTTTGCTATGTTTTCCAATTTGTCTATTTTCCCCAACGACATCTTGTTTCTTTCCACCATGTCTCTCATGAAATGGTATTTTACATCAACATGCTTCGTTCGAGATTGGTATGCTGGGTTCTTTGCTAAAAATATTACACTTTGACTGTCGCAATTTATCTTCATAGCTCTATGCTCAAATCCGGTTCCTGAACACAACCGATCCAACCATGATGCTTCTTTGCTTCCATGAGTGGCTACCATGTATTCAACTTTTGTTGTCGAAAAGGCCACAACCGCCTATCACTTACTCATCCAATTGATTGCTCCATAGAACATATTGAACACATATCTGCTGGTCAACCTTCATCGATCCAGATCTCCAACCTAGTCGATGTTGACAAAGACATGTACATTTACTTCACCATAAGATTTAGGCTTCCCTTGGTAGCACATAGTAGAATATTTTGTGCCACACAAATACCTGAACACTCTCTTGACAATTGTCTAGTGCACTTTCCTAGGTGTCGACATGTATCTTCTCAATACTCCCATTACATGAGAAATTTTTGGTCAAGTGAAAACCATCATATACATCATACTACCAAAAAAACTAGCATAGGGAGGATGTGCCATGTCCTCTATTTCTTCATGTGTCTTTGGACACTATTCAACAATTAGTTTTTCTCCCACAGGAATTGGTACCTTGACTGATTTGCAATCCTGCATGTTGAAACACTTCAAAATTGTTTCAATATACTTCCTCTGATTCAACCAGAGTTTTCTAACTTCCCGATTTCTCTTGTTATCGATTCCCTGAATGAAGTTCACTGCATCAAGATCCTTCATGTCAAACTTGGAGGATAGTTGACTCTTCACCTCCTTTATTGTGTCCATGTTGTTTTTGACCAACACAATATCCTTGACATACAAAGCTACATATGAAACAACCACCTTCTTCTTTAGAATATACACAGTAATCAACCTTTCTTCTCACAAATCCCAAACTAATAATGTAGGTGTCAAACTTATGGTACCACATCCTCAATGATTTCTTTAGACCATAAAGGGATATTTTCAACTTGCACACTAGCTCTTTCTTGCCCTTTGTTGAAAATACTTCAGGTTGTTTCCTGTAGATTTCTTCTTCTAGATCCCTATGTAGGAACATTGTCTTCACATCCATTTCCTCTATTTCAATATTAAATGTTGTAGACAGAGACATTAGTACTCTAATGGAAGTTAATTTTGCAACAGAGGAAAAAATCTCATCAAAATTGACTCCTTTGACTTGGAAATATCCTTTTGCTACTTGTCGACCTTTGAATTTTTTGAATTGACCTGCTGTGTTTATATTTTTATTGAACACCCAATTTCTACTGATAGGTTTCCTTCTATTAGTGCAAGGTTACAATTTTTTGGGTAGTGCATATTCAGAGGTAGTTTCAACTTTCAATCTTATTTTGTCAGAGAGGGAATACCACTTGGATCCCGCTTCATAGAATAATAAACCTTAATAGTGAGTATTTGAAGTGGAAAAGGATGTAAAACGAGGAAGGGGGACTTAATTCTGCAAAAAATAGCTTAATATAGGCCACTGGGGGCTTAAAATGTACCCACACAATATCACAAACCATTCAAGGGAATATATAAGTGACCAGGGGCTATAATCAGGTGCTAATAGTCAATAAGTTCAATGCATGTCAACGATTGAGAAAGATCGATGGCTCAGATACAAGCA
Organism: Picea engelmannii; assembly: GCA_009831015.1. Lineage (NCBI taxonomy): Eukaryota > Viridiplantae > Streptophyta > Pinopsida > Pinales > Pinaceae > Picea > Picea engelmannii. Next base: position 164,447 of record ML803257.1, read on the forward strand.
TGTACCATATCTCGAGATCAATGACACATAACACATATCACACCCATAGCTTGCTCAACCTTTAATTATAGTTGGGAATGCAAGAGGTGGTTTCAGCGTATGATAAGTGGCCACGACTCATTGGTTTCGCATGCTTGTTTTCTATGAGAAAACCACTCATCTACCCATGCAATACCACTTTCGGTATCATGGAAGATACATGGTTGGGTGTTCACTCAATTATGAGTTGGGAAATGATGTGGACCAATCACAAACAACCAAGCTCCCACTTGGACATGATGTGGAATCAAACCCACAAATGGTCGCTACCTAGTCATATATATCCATGCAAGCGCTCAAAAGTGACTATTGCTAACAGAGAGGCACATGGACCAATCGAAGGACATCGATCCTGACAACCATGCATCCTAGAACAATGGTATCCTGCCACGTGTCCATTGTACATAGATGATGTCATCCTAATTTTCGTGCGCTTGGTAAATCTTATGGTTATTTCCAAAATATAATTGTCGTGTCTTGAAAACATTAAAATGTTTAAAAAGGGGATTTATAGGCGATTGAGGTAATTTCAGAGTTATCGAGTTATGGCCTCAAGGTAAAAATTTTCATTTTTACAGCAATCTATGCATGGTTCATACACATCGTTCGTACAAGTTATGGATACAGGTAATTCGACTCTCCTCAATTCCTCCTTAATATGGGTCATGTAAAAATAATTTTGGAAAGTCTTTTTGTTCAAATAGATCAACCACTCAACAATAAAGAAGAAGTATCAAGAAGTTGTTAGGTGGTTTCAAGAAACAAGAAGTGGTTTTATTCCAAATAGGAACTATAAATAATCCATGAGGCTCATTGTATCACTATCAACAAATAGAGAGAGGAAGAAGGTATGAAACTCAAAGTCGAGAGATAAATATAGCTCCAACAAAAATACAAATTATGAAAGGGAAACCATGAGGTTGATAGGGATTCAATTTTTTTTTCTGTTGTATTAGGCTGTAATTTCCATCTTTCTTTCTTCTCCATTGTTATTGATCTAGCTTCCATCTCTATAATGTACTTTTATTATTAATGAAAGATTTCAACAACAAATTTTGGCCCATATGTGTTGTAAATGTGTATGGAGTCTTGATGAATGAGATTAATTTTAGTCCACTAACCAATATTGTTTAATATATTTTTTGGATTATTCATATTCTTACAAAATATTTGTTATATGAATGTATTAAACAATTAGTTGTTTGAAATGAATGTGATTCAAATTAGAATGCATAAACTGTGGAAACTACTGAATTCTTGAATTCTCAGTATGCTTTTATCCACTCACTCCTAGTAATATTTTTCTTAGTTGGATACCTTACCTGAACTTTTCTCTTTCCACACAACCATATATTTTCTTTAATCCTCTAAATCCTAGTACACATAAGAGAAATTTCCCATATTAGTAGATGGTGTGCCCAACTGTCATGTTTGGAAGTTTTAATGAGCTGTGAGGAGAGAGTATTTATGCATATCTCCCTTTATAAAGCAAGATATCCTTAAAAACCTTTTGTTAATTTTGGGTCGAAGGATCCTTGACATTGTTCCTTTTAAAAATAGGAACATCTTGAGGACTAACATCCTTAACTAGTGTTGTTTCCGAGGACATAATTGTGAATTATTTTCCCTGGGAAACGAAAAATACCAACGTTGAATTCTTGATGGTGAAACATGATTAATTCACAAGGTTGTTTATTCTTCACCTTGCGACTCCACATAGGTAAATATGAAATTACCAAGGGAGCACACTAGAGAAAATACAAATACTGCAAGCATCCCATAACCGTCCAATCCAAAAAAACTAATTACTTGGCGAAAAAGTCGAGAAAGACTGTAGATCAGAGGTAACCCTAATCACAAATATTTTTCTTCCACTAGTTATGAATTAAATAGCGTTGATAGGATACTACATACACCTCTAGATGCACATTCAACCACACAATTTTCTATCCAACACTTAATTGATCTCCAAAATTCCCTTATAACATTTTCTCAGTCATCCAGTAGTTTGTATAAACCTTTCTTGAAAAATCCTAGACCTCCCTTGTTAGATGAGGCAAGTAATCTAATTCTCAAACACCTAATGGATGGGAAATGAGGAGGAAACAAAAATCCACCACCACCTGCTAATCCTTGGGTGGTAGCTAGGTATGGACATCTAGATATTCCCCAGATCCCTCATGATTAACTAGAAAATTATCTAAAATTGCTACCGAAATATGATGGGGAAAAATACATAACAACTGAGGAGCACGTGGATTCTTTCCAAGAATTTACATACAACCTTTTTGTTGGTTGTGGAGGCTGATTATCTCCCTGATTTAGAGGTCCTTTCTTTCAGCCATGTTTATACCCCATGAAGTATTTACACCCTAGAAGTATGTACACTCTTCCACGGGGGGGTACCCCCTCTGCGGGGTCCGGGGGCAAGTGGGCCCCCAGCGGGGGTTCGGGGGCGAAGCCCCCGAAGCAAAAATTGCCTTGTAAAAGTATATTGTAATTTCATTGTAAATCTGGACCGTTCATTATAAGGTCGCAGATCTAACGGTAGAGATTATGTTAGGGTTTTTTTCCCTAGAAGGAAACCCTCTTTTATGAGGGAAATGTATCGCGGTTATGGTTGATGGTGAATATTGTATTATGAGAGAGGAGACTGTGAGAAAAAGAAGAGGAAGTTACAACAGGTTTTGCTGTAGGTTGTATCCCTTCATTTGCTGGATAATAATAAAGGAAGGACCTAACAATTTCTCTGGTGGACGTAGCCCACACTGGGTGAACGACGTAAATCTGTGTCTCTTTTGTATTGTGTGTCTTCTGTGTTTTGTTTCTACATTTGTTTTATTTTATTGCTCCGCGGTCCTGTTTTTCTAACAACTGGTATCAAAGCATAAGGTAACTCGCAGGAAAAGAGGGTTCCTAGTTGGAGTGGGAGCAATGTCGGAAGATGGAAAGTTTAGGGTCGAGAAATTTAACGGCCAAAACTACCAGTTATGGAAGATGCAGATGGAAGACTATTTATATCAGAAGGATCTATTCCTACCATTGAGTGGAGTAGCAAAGAAGCCA
>ML803257.1:171346-197588 GCA_009831015.1 Picea engelmannii
CATGCATTATGTTTTGGAGGTTCAGACACTTTTCTACAGGGATATGTTGATTCAGATATGGCAGGTGATAAAGACAGCAGGAGGAACACCACAGGGTATGTTTTTACTATAGGTGGAACAACAGTAAGTTGGATTTCGAAACTATAAAAGGTTGTTGCACTTTCAACAACAGAGGCAGAGTATGTTGCTGCTACAGAGGCTAGTAAATAGATGATTTGGTTACAAAGGTTTATGGAGGAATTGGGAAAGAAGCAGGAGAACAGTCGGTTGTACTATGACAGTCAGAGTGCAATTCACCTTGCAAAGAACTCAACCTTCCATTCGAAGACTAAGAATATACAGTTGAGGTACCACTTCATACGATCCGCCTTGGAAGATGGAAAATTGAAGCTGGAAAAGATACACACTAGCCAGAATCCTACAGACATGTTAACAAAGGGAGTAACCAGGGAGAAACTGAGGTCCTGCTCAGTTTCAATTGGTCTTCAAGAATGAAGATGAGAATGAGAAATTTTCCAGGTCCAGGAAGGTTCAGAGTCCAGCATATACAACAGCGGTGGAGTTGTTGAGATCAGTCTCCAAGTGGAAGATTGTTGGTTGTGGAGCCTGATTATCTTCCTGATTCAGAGGTCCTTGCTTTCAGCCATGTTTATACCCCATGAAGTATTTACACCCCAGAAGTATGTACACTCTTCCATGCGGGGGATTGCAGAGGGGGGGTAACCCCTCTGCAGGGTCCGGGGGGGATATCCCCCCAGCTGGGGGGNAAAAATTGCCTTGTAAAAGTATATTGTAATTTCATTGTAAATCTGGACCATTCATTATAAGGTCGCAGATCTAACGATAGAGATTATGTTAGGGTTTTTTTCCCTAGAAGGCAACCCTCTTTTATGAGGGAAATGTATCGCGACTATGGTTGATGGTGAATATTGTATTTTGAGAGAGGAGACTGTGAGAAAAAAAGAGGAAGTTACAACGGGTTTTGCTATAGGTTGTATCCCTTCATTTGCTGGATAATAATAAAGGAAGGACTTGGCAATTTCTCTGGTGGACGTAGCCCACACTGGGTGAACCACGTAAATCTGTGTCTCTTTTGTATTGTGTGTCTTTTGTGTTTTGTTTATGCATTTGTTTTATTTTATTGCTCCGCGGTCCTATTTTTCTAACACTTTTCGTAGAGCATGATGATGTGTTTATGATACATTTTTGTAAACTATGGAAGGGGACATTCATAAATGGCTTAGGGGGTTACTACATGCCTCCATCAATTCCTTGGAATCTATTGAAACCACATTCATTAGATAGTGGGGTGAAAGTAGAGATCACTTGTACTATCTCACAAAATTTGGGTCCTTAAAAAAGAAGGATGCAGACACTGTAGTTGATTTTAATAAGATATTTAACAAAATTTATAAGAAGATTTGAGTAGATATTAAATCCTCTCAAGCAACTACAAAGGTGACTTACGCATGAGCCTTTGAGGTAGAGTTTTCCATTATGATGAGAGAAAGAAGGTATGCCACCCTTTTAATCATGCAAAGAGATGCCATTGACATTGAGGGAAACATGACAACCTGTAGAAAAATTAAGGTAAAATTTAATTAGATTGATAAAGAAAAGAAAAAATTAAAAGACGAAGCTGGTACCTTAGGGTCCAGTAAAGATTCCCAAGAAGCTAAATTAGAAGAAATATCCAGACTCATCAGAAATCTATCTAATAAACTGTCTAGACTTAAAACTGAAGGCAATCCTCCAAATAAACCTTCTAATGAATAAGGACAGAGGAATCCTAGTTACTTTAGAATGCCTTTTAACTCTCATATGTTCAAGAGAGATAAAAGAAGTGAAGAAAAACCCCTCAGACCTCCTGTAAAGAATAATAATGAGAATAATTTGGTTGATGAACTGGGGGATGATGAGTTTTTAGATTTTCAAGAAGAGATGCATTTGATAAAATACAACCATGATACCATGCATCTCTCCCAACACGATTATGGTAGATCTTTGAATACTAAACCTCATACTATGAGCCAAATGGAAAATTATGGAGGATTAACAACTTCTCATGATAGGATGTTTTATGATGCGTTACATGAAGAGTTACACAATAAGTATAACCTTAGGCCTAGAACAGTAGGGGAAAAAATGATAATATACTTGTATCCAAGAAAACACCAGTGACTCAATCCAAAGAAAAAGAAAATATCATTATTGCAAATATGACAGATTCATCTGATCAAGTTAAGGGGAAAGGTGATTCTAAAGACATGGAGAATCCTGGTCAACCTCTCAACATTGATCATGTGTTGGGTAAAATCAAGATACATGTCCCGTTACTGAAGCTGGTAAAGAACCATGTCTATCAAAAAAAATTTAAGAAATTCATACATGGATATGATCCTAATAATCAACCTGACACCTTAAATATTTATAATGAATTTCCAACCATTACATTTGGACCTCATATTGACAACAAAGAAGAATCTCTAGCACCTTTTTATATCACTTTGAACAATCATTCCAAATTGTTACATAATTGCATGTTGGATTATGGATCCTCCCATAACCTTATGCCTAAATATGTCATGGAACATTTGGGACTAGAGATAACTAGAAAATATCATGATTTATACTCATTTGAATCAAGGAAGGTTAAATGTGAGGGCATGAATAAGAAATTGGTAGTTACATTAGCACAAATTCTTGTCAAGAGTATCATGATGGATGTAGTAGTGGCTGATGTACCTGCTAATTATGGCATATTGTTATCTAGATCATGGGCAGGAAAATTGGGAGGCACTATGCCAGTGTACCAGTTTTTGGGGGTGAGCAGAGGAGACTCTATAGCTAAACAAATTTTGCATATGAGGTAAGTGACAAAAATAACCTAGTAAATCACCCCTTCCATGAAAATAAATTTGATTTGGGTTGTTGCATCTTGTCCATAGATGAGGCAACATAATCATAAAGTATACCCACTCATGATAATTTGAAACTTTAAGGTGTGTGGAAATTATATTTTGATGGAGCTACTTCAAAGGATGGTTCTAGAGCAGGGATAGTAATGATATCTCCAACTAAGGAGACAATTTTGTTATCTTATAAGTTGGAGTTTGAAGCTACCAATAATGTGGCAGGGTATGAATCCTTGGCTTTAGGCTTCGAGGCTGCTAGGAAAATGAATATCACACAAGTAATAGTGTTTGGGGATTCTGAGCTAGTAGTGCAACAAGTAAGAAGTATATATCAGACCAAGAACCCTAGGATGAGAGCCTACAAAATCTTGATCTAGGATCTGATTGAAAATTTCTTTTTGGCTTTCAACATTATTGTTGTTCCTAGATATTTAAACCAACAAGCAGATTCATTGGCCATAGTTGCTAGTAGTTTTAAAGCACCTATTGTCCCTCAAACAAAGTATTAAGTGGAAATGAGGTACATTCCTTCTATCCCAGAAAATGTAAATCATTGGAAGGTATTTGAAGATGATCAACAACTTATAAGATTTTTGGAATTAATGGATGAATTTTCCTCTATTCATATCGACAATGAAGAAGATATTCAAGAAAATGGAGTTGTTAGTGATGCATAGGTTGATACCCATTTCAATAATCATATAGCTTCCCATAAAGTGTTACAATTGAAAAAAAATTTCATTCCTAAAGGATTAGTTCCCTTAGAACAATTGTTTGACAAGAATGATGTTCCTACTAATCTTACTATTTTACCAAAAGATGAAAGCATACAAGACTATAATGTGGGAACTATTTAAGAGCCTAAATGCATTAAATTGTCCAAATATTTGTCACCCAAATTCAAGAAAACATATGTATAGATGTTTAAGGAGTATATGGATGTGTTTTCTTGGAAATATGAGGACTTAATGACATATGCAACCTCTATTATTTAACATAGAATACCTCTCAAACTGGGAACAAATCCTTTTAGACAAAAGTTGAGACAAATAAATCCCATATTACTCCCCAATTCAGAAAGCTCCTAGATGCAAAGATTATAATTCCTTTGAGACATTTTGAGTGGGTATCTAATTTAGTTCATGTGAGGAAGAAGAATGTGGATATAAGATTATGTGTTGAATTCATAAATATGAATAAATGTTCTTTAAAGGACAACTACCCTTTACTTAAGATGGACCATTTACTACAAAAGGTGGTTGGGGCTTCTAGGATTTCCATGATGGATGTTTTTTTTGGTTATAATCAAGTGGTTATGCAATTGGATGATAGATATAAGACTTCCTTTACCACTCCTTGGGGTACATTCATGTATGACAAGATGCCCTTTGGACTTATAAATGCATGGGACACATTTCAAAGAGAAATGAACATTAATTTTATGGGGGGAAAGGTTAAGTTCATTGTAATACGATTTGATGACATGCCAATCTTTTCCAAATCAGACCAAGATCACCTTAAAAATTTAAGACAAACCTTCACTAAGTGCAAAAACTTTGGCTTGTCTCTGAATCCCAAAGAGTATTTATTTTCTATGAAGGAGGGGAAATTGTTAGGCCATATAGTATCTAAACATGGGGTCATGATTGATCCTGAAAGAGTATAGGCAATTGGAACAATCAATTTACCAAGAAATAATAAGGGGGTGTGGTTCTTTTTAGGAAAAATAAATTTCATGAGAAGATTCATACCAAACTTTGATGAGGTAATGAAGAATATTACTGGTATGTTGAAAAAGGATAGTGAAATAAAGTTGATTGTTGAGTCTAAGAGTTCCTTTGAACAAATTAAAAAGTCTCTTGGAGAATTTCCAGTTTTAGTTAGTCTTGATTATGACAAACCTTTTTTAATTTTCTCTTTTGCCTCCACAAATACCATAAAAGTTGTCTTATTACAGAAAAATGGAGATGGTTATGAGCAACCTATTGCATTTTTCATCAAAGCATTGAGAGATGTTGAGTTGAAATATACTAACATGGAAAAACAAGCATATGCTCTGGTTAAAGCCTTAAATTCATTCAAGGATTATATTCTACATTCTCAGATCATTGGCTATGTTCCAAATGTTGTTATTAAGAATATTTTGGTACAGACTGACAATGATGGGAGAAGAGGTAAGTGGATTTCTAAACTACAAGACTATCATTTGGAAATAAATACTACATAGTTGATAAAGGGTCAAGGAATTGCAAGGATTCTTACTAAGAGGAACTGCAAGCTATTGGGAATGAATAGGGTGTCCCAAGAATTGGTTGCAACTGAGCCAAAACTTGATCCTCCACAACATCCTTTGTTCCAAATTGACCCTAATTTTTCTCAATCTCACTAGTATAAAGATATTATCTTTTATTTGAAAAATTTGAAATGCTCAACGAAATGGGATAAAGCTAGGGCTAGATCAATTAAATTAAAGTCTGCAAAATATTGTATTATCGATTAATAGTTGTTTTGGAAAGACCATGGTGGAATTCTACTCAATCGTATCACTGAAGATCAAACACAGGACATCATCAATGAGTTTCATGGTGGGGTTTGTGGAGGCCACCATGCTTGGAGAGCTGCAACTTACAAAATATTGAGGGATGGTTATTATTGGCCCACTTTGTTTGTTGATACTAATGCACTAGTTAGGGCATGCCATGAATTCCAAATATTTGCAGGCAAACAAAAGCTTCTACCTCTGCCATTAAGACCTATAAAGGTAGAAGGACCCTTCCAACAATGGGGTTTAGAATTAATTGGGGAAATAAACCCAGACTCAAGTGGCCAACACAAGTGGATATTGACAACCTCAAATTATTTTACAAAATGAGTTGAGGCTATTCCAACAAGGGCTGCCACTATTTGGCAATATTTTGGCAATATTTGGTTGTCTTGGAAAGATCATATCTTGGGTTGCCACTATCTTAAAGTTTCTTGAGGAGAATATCTTGGCAATATTTGGGTCTTGGAAAGATCATCATGGATAATGCCTAGGCCTTCAAATATGCCAAGTTGTTGCAGTTATGTCAAGATTACAATATTGAACTTGGGAATTCCACAACATATTACCCACATGTAAATGACTTAGTAGAATCATAAAACAAGAGGCTGATTAGGATCATCAAGAAGACACTCTCACATAATAAGGAATCATGGGATTCTCACCTTAAATATGCTTTATGGGCAGATAGAATAAGTACAAAAAGATCCATTGGTACTTCTCCCTTTCAATTGGTGTATGGGATAGATGCAATGTTTCCAATACATCTAAATCTTCCAGTGATGAAATTATTACAAGATGAATAGGAAGAAACAAATAATGTGCAAAGAAGGATTCATCAACTCACATAGGTTCATTAAAAGAGGGAATCGATATTGGTTAAATCACAAGAACATTAGGAGATTAGGATGAAGAATATATTTGAAAAGAGAGCTAAGAAAAGGAATTTTGATGTTGGAAATCTGGTTTTAAAATGGGATGCTAGGAGATAATCCAAAAGGAAGCATGGAAAGTTTGATAATATATGGATGGGACCTTTCCAGGTCATTGTTGTCCAAGACAATAACACTTATGAGCTAGTTGATATGAATAATGATTTGTTGGGAGATCCTATTAATGGGAGGTTTCTTAAGCATTTTTTTACAATACTGATCTCTAAGCATATCCCACATGTGCCATATTGTTTTAGTATTATTTCTTTAAATTTTTATGTTAACTCAATTTTTTGTCAATTTTGTGTAATTTCATTTTGTGCAAATAAATTTGGACCATCGTGTGAAGCTGTCGAGTAGGGAGGAAGATCTATCCTTTCAAAAATAAATAAGACACATTAAAAATTTGAAATCCCATACTCCATAGCCCAATGAATAAGGAAATGAGTCTATTGTTCTCAGCACAACACAAGGATTTGTCATCCCCATTGGAGCCAATGTAAGTACAAGGTTAATTTTTTTGGGGAAATGCGTATTCAGGGGTAGTTTCAACTTTGTATCTTGTTTTTTCAGAGAGAGAAGACCACTTAGAGCCCACTTCATAGAATAATTGGCCTTAAAAGTGAGCATTTGAAGTGGAAAAGGTTTTAAAATGAGGAAGGAGGGATTAATTCTGCAAAAACAAGATTAATATAGGCCACTAAGGGATTAAGATGTATCCACACGAGATCACGCACTAGTCGGGGGCTTATATGAGTGACTAAGGGATGTAATTAGGCGCTAATGGTCAATATTTCAACCCGTGTTAGAAATTGAACAAAATCAACAACTCATATACAAGTACGTACCATATCTCGAGATCAACGACGCATACCACACCTTGCATCCATAACATGCTCTACCTTTAATGATATTTAGGCATGCAAGAGGTGGTTTCGGGGTATGAGACATGGTCACGGTTCATTGGTTTTTCATGACTCTTTGCTATGAGAAAAACACTTGCCTTCCCATGTGATACCACTAGAAGTATCGTGAAATCTACACAGCCAAATGTTCATTCACTGTTGAGTCGGGAAATGATGTGGACCAATCATGAATAACCGAGCTCCCACCTGGACATGAAGGGGCATCACACTCGACAAATGACCACTGCCCAGTCATATTAATCCATTCAAGCACTCAGAAGTGACTATTTCTGACAAAGTGACACATGGACCAATCAAATGACAACAAGCCTGACAACCATGCCACCTAGACCAATGGTATCCTTCCATATGTTAGTCATACACTGATGACATCATTAATGATGTGATACCACTAGAGGTATCATGAAAGATACACAAATGAGTGTTCACCAAGTGTTGAGTTGAGAAATGACATGGACCAATCACGAATAACCAAGCTCCCACCTGGACATGAAGTGGCATCACACTCGACAAATGACCACTGCATAGTCATATTAATCCATGCAAGCACTCATAAGTGACTATTTTTGACAAAGAGACACATGGACCTATCAAATGACATCAAGCCTGACAACCATGCCACCTAGACCAATGATATCCTGTCATGTGTCGGTCATACACTGATGACATCATCAATGATGTCATCCTAATTTTTCACGCACTTGGTAAATCTTATGGTTATTTCTAAAATAAAACTGATGCATGTCTTGAAATAATTAAAAGGTTTAAAAAGGGGATTTAATAGGCGATTTAGGTAATTTCAGAGTTACTGAGTTACGACCTCAAGGTAAAAATTTTCATTTCTATAGAAACCTATGCATGATTCATACACATCATTCATACAAGTTCTGCATAGAAGTAATTTGACTCTCCTCAATGCCTCCTTAATATGGGTCATGATTGAAAATAATTTTGGAAAGTCTTTTTGTTCAAATATATCAACCACTCAATATTAAAGAAGCAGTATCAAGAAGATATTAGGTGATTTCAAGAAACAAAAAGTGGTTTTCTTCCAAAGAGGAGCTGTAAGTAATCCATGAGGCTCATTAGCTCATTATCAACAGAGAGAGAGAGAGAGAGAGAGAGAGAGAGAGAGAGAGAGAGAGGTTCTGAAACTTAAAGTTGAGAGATCAATCCAGCTCCAACATAAAGACAGATTATGAAAGGGAAGCCATGAGGCTGATAGGGATTCAATTATTTTCTATTGTATTAAGTTGTAATCTCCATATTTCTTTCTTCTCCATTGTAATTGATCCAACTTCCATCTCTGTAATGTACTCTGATTATTAATGAAATATTTCAACAACAAATTTTGGCCCATATGTGTTGTAAATGTGTATGGAGTCTTGATGGATGAGATTGATTTCAATCCACTCACCAATCTTGTTTCATATATTGTTTGGATTATTCATATGGTTACAAAATATATATTGTATGAACGTATTGAACAATTATCTGTTTGAAATGCATGTAATTCAAATTAGAATGCATAAACCACGGTGACTACTGAATTCTTGAGTGCTCAGTATGTTTTTCTCCACTCACGTATGGTAATATTTGTCTTAGTTGGATACCTTACTTGCACTTTTCTCTTTCCACACATCCATTTATTTTCTTTAATATTCAAAATCCTAGTACGTAGAAGAGAAATTTCCCCCGTTAGTGGATGGTGTGCCCAATTGTCCTGTTTGGAAGTTTTAATGAGATGCGAGGAGAGAGCATTTATGCATATCACCCTTTATAAATCAAGGTATCCTTAAAACCCTTTTCTGATTTTTGGCTCAAGGATCCTTAACATTGTTCCTCTAACAACTAGGAACATCTCGAGGACTAACACCTTCCATTAGGTAGCTCAACAAAATCCCATGTCTCATTCTTGTACATGGATTCTATTTCTTCGACCATAGTGTCCTTCCAGAGTTTACCCTTTGTCGAGTCTACATCAAGTCAACTTCCTCCCTGATTGATTTTGGCTCTTAATCAATGGAAAATAACACAAATGTGGAATTGAAATTGGGTGGATTATACCTTTCAGATTGTTTCCTTACTCATTCACACCTCCTTAAAACCTGAGTCGGTTATTCCACCTCTTCATCTGAATCATCATCTTCATTCCTCATATTAAACACCAACTTCTTTGGTTCTTTCTCTGTTTGAACCTCTCCAGACTTGGAAGTTTCATTGACTTTACTAAAGACCACATGTCAATTGTACACTATTTTCCTTGATGTAGGAGACTAGAGCTTATATCCTTTCATTCCATCCTTGTATCCAACGAAAATACATCAGATAACCTTCTTGTCCAAATTGTTCCTCTTTTCATTTGGAACATGCAAAGATGCATCATAGCTAAATACTTTGATATGTGAAAGAAATGATTTATTTCCAAAAAGATACTCATGTGGAGTCAAGTCGACGAGAGCTGATGAAGGAGACCTATTTATCAAATATTTTGTAGTGTCGACTGCCTTTGCCCATAATTATTGTGCAAGATTGGTACCATTGAGCATGCTCCTTGCCTTATCCATCAACGTCATGTTCATTCTCTCAACAAATCCGTTTTGTTGTGGGGTATATGGTGTGGTATTTTGGCATGCTATGCCACACTATTTACGTAACTACTGAAAATCCTTTCCACATAATTCAACACCATTGTCAGTTATCAACACCTTGATCTTGTTATCTCTCTGTCTTTCCACAAAACTCTTTGAATTTCTTGAAAACATATAATTTCTTCCTAAGGAAATATATCCATCTCTTCTTGGAAAAATCATCTATGAAGGAGAAAAAATACATGTATCTACCAAGTGAAGGGACTGGTACATGCCCAAACATGTCACTATGACTTAATTCTAGAATCCCCTTTTCCCTTGTCACTCCAGATGGGAACCTAACCTGATTTTGTTTTCCATATATCATATGTTCACAAAAATAAATGTCCAAATTACATTTAGGAAAACCTTTGAACATACCTTTGTTTTGCATAGATCAAATTCCTTTTTCGCTAATTTGTCCCATCCTTTAGTGCCATAACATGGTCGGTTCAACTTGATGAAGAAAAATGGAGTCAGTTTGTATTGACTCAACCCAAGTTGATTCAAGTCAATTCGAATTCGAGTCAACTTCAGGAACAACAATGTTGTTGCATCTAGTTGAGTCAACATTCCCTAAAAACTTGTATAGGGTTCAAATCTGAACTCCTTTCATTAAGACCATTGCACCCCTGACCATTTTGCATATATCCTTCTGAAATAGAGTGTGCACACTTGCATCACTCATCTTGTTGACATATATCAGGTTTCTTTCCAAACCTAGAACATGTAGCACACCTAGAAGGGTTCTACTCCTCCCATCTTGTAGTATCAGTCGAAATATTCCTTGTCCAACAATTTTGGTTATCGATTCATCCCCCAATAACACATATCCCCCTTCATATCTCTCATATTTTCATAACCATTCTCTGTGAGGTGTCATATGAAAGGATGCTCCCAAGTCAATCCTAATCCAACTATGTACTGGTCGGCGCCAGATACACATTGCCTCCTTTATTTGGAGTAGTCTTTCTCTCAGTCGATTGCTTCTTGTCAGATCCTATACTGACTTTTGTTGCCTTTGAATTGTAGTCCCTTTTGTAATTCCAAACTTTACCACATTTCCACAATATTCTCATCCAATGAATAAGGGATTTATATCTACACTTCGACTTAAACTTTCTACCAGATAGTTTTCCTTTATCTCTATCGATTGATAGACCTCTCACAATCAAGGAATTCTTGATCGATCCTTCCATGTTCTTCCATCTCATTTTTTCTAACAATACAGATGCAACCACATCTTCTAGTTCTAGTGTGGTTGAGTTAATCCCTATGGATATAACTAACAAGGAACAAGGATGGAAATAAATTTCTTAAAATCCTATCTATTATCTTACCAGATTCCAGAATCCTTATTGCCTTAGGTGGGAATTCTCCTTCCCATTCCTCGAAAGAGCCTAGACTTAGGTTTTAAGTATATGGGTTTCTTTCTCAATACAAACTCCAACAAGTTCATGGATTGGATGTGGCTTTTGAAGAAAGTGGAGTATTAGAATTACTTATGGGTCAATAGACTCCTATCTAGGGGAGGAAATTGGTCCTGATCAAATCTATTTTGGAAAGTATTCCATTATATTGGACATATACTGCATGTGTACCCAAAGGAATTATTTCCAAAATCATAAAACTAATCTTCAAATTTTTGTGGTCAAGCAATTGCCAATCAAATGGAATTTCTTTGGTAAAATGGACTAAAGTAGCAACCCCAAGAGAGTTGGGGGGATGAGGTTTAAAAAATATAAATATGTTCAGTTAGTCCTTAGTAGAAAGAAGCCTATGGAGACTTACCCATAACTCTTCCTTGTGGGGGAGAGTGATGAGGACTAAGTACCTTGCGGGAATGATGATGGAGGGTTGGTACAAAATTCCAAGAAAATCAACTAAAGGATCTATAGTGTGGAAAACTTTGGTATTTTATTTTCCCTTTGTTGGGAACTGGATTGTCTAGAAGGTGGGTAATGGAAGGAAGGTTGGATTGGGGAAGATCCTTGGATGGGTGTAGATGATGAATTCTTCCTATTTGAAATTATTATTAGGAAGCTTCACGAGGCTAGCATATTTTCTTTAGCATATGCAAAATCTCAAACACATCAAGTTTTCAACAAACTCAAGTGAAAATTAGATAATGTATTAGGTTTGGCAGGGGATTAAGTATCCGAATGACATAGTTATGTTGGAAAATTATGCTCTAATTTTATTACACTAGATGAATAATTTGTTTATTCCTTATTCTAGTCTAAAAACCCTTGTTTGGGCTATTTCACTACAAAGTTGGGATACAAAGCCCAATTTTAATCTCAGTTTTCAAATGAAAAAAATGGTGGTGGGGCATTTTATGGAAACTTCATGCTCCCCTCAAAAGAAAAATTGTCCTTTGGCTTGAATTAAATAATAATTTGCTTACTTCGGATAATGGTTTAAAGAGAGTATGGAATGACCCTAGCAGATTCCCTCTTTGTGAAAAAAACAAGGAAACAATCTCACACATGTTTGTGTTATTTCCATACACAACACATGTGATGGAGAAGGGGACTCAACATTTGAATCCAAACACTAAGTTGAAAAAGAAGAATATCAAAGAATGCATGCAAGAATGGCTCCAACATGTTTTAGTTCAAATGTATAATTCATTTCCTTGTAATTTGGTCTATGGAATATGGTGGGATCACAATTCCATCATCTTTTAGAATGAGGATACCCCCCTAGAAATATTTGCAGGATTGCAAGTAAAACTCACTTAGGAATACATGATGGAGCCAAAATTTAAAAATATTAGAGCTCTAGTCATGCCCCAACTATATTTTGACATCCCATGGGGGTTTTTTGATGGTGCAAGTCAAGGATATCCTTCGGTCTATGGGGTGGGTGCAGTTTTATACATGAACTAGACTCATTATTTTCATATCCAATATGCCCACTAAAGCGGAACAACACAAAAACTGAATTCATAGCCTTTTGACCACTCCTCTCCTTTGCCAACAAGAAAGTAGTAACCAAGCTTCAGGTTTTGGGTTACTCCAAAATTGCTATTGAATGAGAATCAAAACAATTTGAAGTACTAAATGTCCATCTTGGCCCTCTCTTTCAAGAATTCAAGTCATTATTCAATCATTTCAGTGGTCCTCATTCATACATATATATAGGGAGATAAATACAAAGGCTGATGAGTTGTTAAAGGAGGCCTTGTCTCAACACATAGGCTCTTTTTGTTTCACAGAGTTTCTGGATGACCATGAAATTTATGCTATGGAATTTCACCTCTAGTTTTAATGTTTCCTTCTTTGTTGTTCATTCTTCTTTCCAAGCAATGTGATGCCAAATTGATTTTGACCATTATATAAGAAGAATATAGGGAATGATTTTTGTTTTTGTTTTTTTCTCTATATCTAAAATGTCATGGACACAATAGTAAGAATCTCGAAAAGGTCTGTCCTGAAGATGGATCCTGTTGTGGATCTGAAACGTCAACAAACAATAGAGAATACTGTGGTTCTTCTGAAAATTTATGAAAAATCTCACCACAGAAACCTAAACTAAAAGAGGAAATCATTTATTGGCAGTAATAAGAAGGAAATGGACTCTTAGTCTATGTAGTCAATCCCTTTTTCGACAATAACATGTATGTTCATATCTCATGAATATAAAGATTTTTTTCTATGGAAAAAAATAGTTAGAAATAATCATATTTATCTCCTTAGTAGTTAGTTGATTATTAAATTATTTTTGATGTTATAGATATAAGCAATCTTATTGGAAATTATCTAAAGGTAACTTTAAATATAATTGATATATATTTTTTATTTGGATCAATAAGTTAATCTTTTTACCTCGTGAATGTTATAAACTTCATTGGTTATATCTACCGAATTAGATTGTCAAAATTGAAATACTTAAATAAACAAATAATAATAATAAAATATTTGAAAATAAAAATAAAATTTTATATTATAGTGTGTGTGTGTAATTCCTCCTTGAAGGTCACGGGTTCAAATTCAGAGGGGGGTAGGATAAGTGTACATCCATATAATTTAGCAGTCAAATCACTGCGCAGAGGGGGTCCCTTGTCCCTCAAACAAGGGGGTCACATACACCAATTTGTTATATGGCTTGGCCATGACCTTATATATATATATATATATATATATATAAACTATTTATTATATATTAATATAACATTGAAACATGAAAAAAATTATAAAGTACTTTTTAATATTAAATGTTCACGTTCATCAATTAATTAATATTCATATAATAGAATTGGCCAAATAAATATTTGAATTTGAATAAACATGAAGAGCACCGGGATTCACAGTGCTATACGACCAGATAATTCTAAATTCACTCTTTTGTGAGGTATTAGTGAGTTTGTTGACAACAACCGCCAAAAAGACTCCATTGATCATATCAATTCCTCATCATCTCCTATTGGTGTATTAGCTCTGAAATTTCCCATTCCCTAGCATTGTAAGACATATTTGTCCCCGCTATGAACATATTTTGCACAAAACCAATTAATATGACATCAACTTCCCCTACTAAGACCATTATCTCCACCACCACCTTGTTGGCTTAAGAAAAACAAAGGGGGGACTCATCTCTTGACAAATGTTGAAGACCATCATGGAAACATAAAAAATCATACTAGCAATATGGCATGAAGGATGACTCGAGTGGAGTTAACACGTTCTAGATGAATCTTTAGGAAAATGAAAACAACAAGGGAATAGGGAGACCAAAGATATGAATTGTGATGGAAAATGGACACATGTACGAAACATGGCATAGCAAAGAAAGAAAATGGAAACAACAAAGCAAGGTGAATTGATAATTGAGTGTAAAACCACTAAGATGAGTGTAGACAACCAATAATATTTCCTAATTAATGATTTTCATTTATTCAATTTGAATTTGTCATTAAGAAAGGGATTAATCTTCTAGGGAAAACTTATTGCGTAAGAAAGAAAAATGTAGGTGAATGTGGGCACACCCCTCATGTAACCTACCCTAAGAGTTCCTACCTCTCAAGTGGTAGGGTTTAGGGTTTATTGTTGACTTACTTTGTTCTTTCTTATAAGTTTTTTGTTTTGTTTTTACAAGTTGGTATATTATATTCCAATATGATATGGCATAAAATCAAATGTAAGTGAAAGTGAGCACCCTCCACCCTCATGTGACCCACCATGAGGGTGTCTACCTCTCAAGTGGTGGGGCACATTATTGACTTAATTTGTGCTTCCTTAAACATAATTTTCTTTGCAAGTTGGTATTATATATTCCACATGATATGTGTAACGTTCCCCATCCCAACCAAGGAACATTACTATGTAGAATACTCATAAAAACCAAAATTTCTACTATCTAAATTAATTTCATGTAGCCTACAACTAAGGATTAAAATCATATTTAGTTGCTAATTTTTACCATTATTTAGATGCATCTACAAAATACTAAAATCACACACAAATGTAGTAAATAACTCATCATAACAACATATAAATAATTTACAATTACAAAGTTAAAGAACAACAATCAAACTCACTTTACAATAGAAACAAGGTAAAACACTTATATTTTATAAATAGTTGTGCAACCAACTGCTTGGGACAGACGTTCCACCCAACCATAGACTGACTATTCCAGATCTCAACAACTAGTCACCCTCATGATGAGGCTAGTAATCCACAAAAGGGGATGGCCTCCCACTATCCACTCACAACCCATTGTTCTCCTACAACTATCCATATTTTCCACTGGCTCTCTTCCACTTGACCTTCCCAACCCAAGGAACTTACCCCTTCATTGATATCATTCCTTCGGGCGTCCTATTAGATTATCAAGGTATCTCTGGAATAGGTTGCTAGGAATCTTCCAGCTGGGAACTCAAAGGAACTCATTGCTAGGAAAAACTACCAACAAATAACAACAAACACTTCTTGTTTCATTGCAACTCACTAAGGAGTTCACTCTTCACGTTCGACAACCTCGTTTTCAGTATTGAATTCCAAAAATGATCCAATACACTCCAAATTTCTCTAGAATTCACTCTCCATGGTTGCACTAGCTCCAAGCTCTCTTTCTTGATCTCTACTTGCTACTCATGCATTAAAAAAAAAATTTGTCTAAAACTTTTGTAGCTACCCATACAAATTTCCTCTCCTTTAGATGTTTTTCTTAACTCACACACTTCCCCAAGATGATTGTAATTATCCCCCATACTTCCAATAAATATGAGATGTGACTTCTCACACCCACCCTCTTACATGCATTCAATGATTGGGCTCTCGTACACTCAAACAAAAAGTAGAAATCTTCCCCAAAAGATAATATAATTCAGAAATATTGGTTAGATTAATATACATGGGTAATTCCCCCCTTGGACCCCTCTTGGCCATTCTCTTAGACCCTCCCCTCTCTTGTGGATTAATTCATCCCCCATCTATGTCCATTTCTCCTTAGCAGCTGACATCACATTTTATTATTAAGACATAAATACAATTCACATTTTACATCACTTGGGCCGTAGCCACACATTGTATCTACATTAATCATAAATTATATTGGGGATTATAGTGGGGATGTAACATTCCTCTTCCCCTACAATTGTGTGTCATCCTCGATGCACACTATGACGATATACATATACAATTTTACATCACAATTACTTAGAAAATGAAATTACACAATTTTGCAACTCTAGCAGTAGTTCCAACCATAGTCTCATGTTCCTCTCAACCCGCTGACCCAAAGAATTCACTATTCGTTTATCAAGGCTAATCTAAGGAATGTACCATTCGTTTATCAGGATTAACCCAAGGAATGAGATATTATTTTATTAGGGTCCCTAGCATAGTTGGCTAGGACTTTGAGATGTGGTTTCAAAACTCTAGCTGCTCAAGATGGAGTCTTGCATTCTATTTTCTTCAAAATTGTTAAACATTTATGAGTATTCTTCCCACATGTTCTCTTCATGCTTCCATGTAGCATCTTCAGGACTATAGCAGGTCCATTGAAAATTTACCAACTGTATGGCCTTGTTCCTAAGCACTTTGACTTTTTGGTCTAGGATGCGCACTGGTTCCACTCGGAAATCCTCTTCGTGCTCCACCTTGATCACATTCCAATCAATTATGTGGTTAAGGTTAGGAACATATTTCTTTAATAATGACACATGAAATACATTATGCACTCTCATGGATGAAGGAAATGCTAGAATGTATGCAACTGGCCCTATCTTCTCTAATATTTCAAATGGCCCACAATATCCTGCTACCAACTTTGGGAAGTAATCCAATCTTATCGAACTTTTCTTCTCTTTCACTTTGAGAAAAACATGTTCGACCACTTTAAAATCTCTAAAAAATATGTTCTTGTCGACATAAATTTTCTTCCTATCCTGGGCAACCTTTAAATTATGCTTAATCTTTTCCATCTATTCTTCCATTTCCTTAACAAATTTGGCCCAATGAGGGCTCTGTTTATTGGATTTGTTGAAATACACACTAACACTAAGAGGGGGGAGGGGGTGAATCAGTGTCTGGAACTTCTTACTGATTTTCACACTTTCATAGATTAACTGAATTCACTGAATAAGATATATGCAGCTCAATTAATTATTCATAAACATGTATAACACAAAATGTATGAAGTAGATAAAATATCTTTCTTTTATTTAATTAACTTGAATGAATACAAATAAAATCAATCCTTTAATATCTTCAACTTCATTTGAATATGAGAGATCCAACTCTCTGATACAAGACCCAACTTGTAGTTCTTAGATCCAACTAAGAAATGAGGAATCCAACCCTCATAACAAGACCTAACTTGTTGATCTCAGATCCAATTGAGATGTGAGGAATCCAACCCTCATAACAAGACTCAGCTTGTAAATAGGCACCAACTTGATGGAATGAACTTTCATTCAATCCATTATATATATATATATATATATATATATACACCAAGACACTCTCTTTTCACCACACTTTTTTGGTTTATATAGTATTTGAATGGGTATAAGATTAAACCAATGTGTCTTTTGACAATGAACCATGACACATCTTCATTCTAATCTTATCAATAAACAATTGATTTTAACTTAAGAAGACTTCAAATCTTTTTTTAGTTTATTTATCCCTTCATGCGTAAATTATCTTGAAGCAACACTGAACTTGTTTGGTGTCAATCTTTATCATATTACTCTACATGCCTTAAGTTGTTTACAAAAAACGAATTTTGCACAAGGTGCTTCCTTCAATCCACTTCTCTTTGTGACTGCAAGCTCAAAACAACGGGCTTATCCATTTCAATTGTTATTCTATTAACGTTTTTCTCCTTCCGCTTGTATTCTTCTACATGGGACCATATTCAAATGTCTGAGGGCTTATTTACTTCTAGGCCCTTTGCACTCCTTATTAGATTCTTTGCCTTATCACACGATCGACGCTGGAACTAGGATCTCCGGTACTTCGACCTCCAGGATTTCAGTCCTTTGTAGTCTTCCAATTCTCCCGTAGTAAATTTCTCTAAATTAAACTTCGTCGAAGTGTATATACTCTCTTCCCTAGTATATCATATGATCGATATTTAATCTCCTATTGAATGGACGATCCTGGCTCATCCAGAGGCTTCAACGAAATCAACGATCATGACTTAATTTTCAATTGAGATGGATGATCCTCGTTCATTTCGACATTCTGGGACTTCGAGATCCTTTAAGTAACTCAAATTCCTTTATCTCCGAAGTTGGTCAATTTCGGAGTTGACTATTGCCACACAAATCTGATTTGACGATTGGCAAGATTCAGGGGCTTCAACAATCCCGGACTCCGGGAATTTGAGATTTACCTTGTCCTTCAATTACCACCTAAGCACCGAATAGGTCCACCATCATGGATCTTCCCATAACTCAATCCAATAGTTTATGTTTACTCCAGGACTTCGTGCCTTTGGCCCCGCTTATCGTATATTTCCACTATGCTTGATCAATGGTCAAGAATGATCCCGAAGTAGATCAACGATTAGATTTACTTTGTGATTCCGGACTTCGGTGATTAGCTGATAAAAAAATATTGGATATCCCCAAAGTTAGTAATCTCGGAGTGACGTGGATTGTTGACGTCAATCAAGATGATGTGGACCTTAAGTTTGTGTGCCACGTGTCACCTTGATTCAAGAATTTCATGGACCTTATGTGCCACATCAACCTTGACATTTGTCACCATTTGATTGGGCGACATGTCATATATTGTTGACATGATCATGCTGGCGTGGACCTACTGATGTGTCACATGTCTTCCTCTTGGATCTAATAGTTGTAGATTCATCTGAATTTCATCCTTGATCCAACAATTGATGTTACTTCGGGATTATGACACTTTTAAAACTTTGATCTAATAATCCTGAATCACTGAAGTGTTGAAGTTCCTATTCTCCACTTGATCCAATGGTTGAGAAATGACCCAAATTTTCTCCATGATATCTAACGATCGACGTTCACTTCACGACTTCATAGGTTTCAAGACTTCATGTCTTATGGGGTCTGCTTATCTTGTCCTTCCACTTGGTTCTATCTGATGATCATGATAGATCCCAAACTAATCTAATGGTTGTGATTACTCTTGAATTTTGAATGGATGATTAGTATTCCATGATCCTTCACAAGGGATTCTTCTGTGTAGGCTATGGCTTCTGCATGATATGACGATCCAGGATTGTCCCAAGAACTACATCAACGGACATGATTCTTCCTTGATTCTTTTGGAGTTTACTGTGGGGATTTCAATCCTGATAGCACTTCTGCAATGTGCTCTCCCTTCCGAGATTTCCTTCATCCTTTCCAAAGACCTTAACATTGCATGCTCTGATTTTTTTTGTGTATTATTTGTAGAATCTCCCCTCTATCTCTTCTGAGCTTTAGGAACATAGAATCATTGTCGATCCTATTGTGATCAACAATGATCACGAATTGATTCTGCCCCAAGGTGATCTTCATTTTCCTATGATTATTGTACATGTTTGACTCATGTTGTGATCAATGACAACACACAATCAATAATGCCAACAATCTCCCCCTTTGGAATCGAGGGCAACATATTTGTAAAAAAATTACTTTTGCTCCCCATATCATTGATCTCATTTTCAAGTTGGAGGATTTGAATTTCTACTTATACCAAATACTAATACCAAATTTGTTTTACTATTTTTATCCCCCCTTTGACATCAATGACAAAGACTGAACTTTTACTGCTTTTCTCCCCCTGTGAATGTGCCAACTGTTATCTCAATCTCTTGGGATTTTGTGTTCAAATAAGTAGTCTTATTGATACCAATTTTTTTTTTTTTTTTGTAGTGATCAAGTCTTTTAAACCTAATCCAATTACTTCCTCATTTGATGAAAAAATTAAATACTCCCCCCGAGTTTTTATTGTTTCATAGGGTTTTACTGTCTTCTCCTTTGTCATAAAGGACAAGGGTGTGAATCTTACTAATCTTTTTGATATGTTTCTTCTTCTTGATATTCTTATTTTTGCAAGAGTACCAATTGAAACCAATTGATACCAGTTGATCATATACAGTGATACCAAATGAACATTACAAATTGATCATTTATAATCAATTGTTAAAGTATGTTATTACTTTTAGTTCTTTAATTCCAAGATATTTATACTATTCTTTGATACCATTAATAACTTTGCTATGTTCATACTATGTATTTATATATTTTTAACTCCTTTGTTTCTTTCTTCTTTATATAATATTTGTTTTATTCATCTCACAATTCTATAGACTTAATTTCTTTTGAGAGTTCATCATCATCACCACTATTTTGTGCACCCAAAAGTTTCATCTTCTTCTTTTTGCATTTTTCTTTCATTGGCTAATAGACTATTGATTTGCGTGATATTGCCAGGATTTGCTATTGTGTCATGTTCGTCTTTAGGAACTCTCCTTTATTGAGCTTGATCCATTTCATTTTCAAATCTCTGAATTTCAAATTCCTTATTAGGAACTTCACCCATCATTTTCTTGTTATGAATTTCTTCATTTTTAGGTGCCATATCATCTTTCTGGCTTTCTATTTTATATTTTCTTCTCCATATCTTTTCATGAGATATTTTGTTTGTTGGATATTTATTTTCTAAATTTTTCCTTCGACATTTTTCATCTCTTCTTTCCTTCCAACCTTCATTAGATTTTCTTCCTGACTTGTATGAATTATTTTTCATGTATTGACTCCTTGATTTTATGCAGTTTTGGGATTTGTGGCCAAATCTATCACAACTGTAGCATCTTATGGTATGACAAAACTTTGTTGAGTGGACAACATAATTGCATATCCAACATCTCATTAAGTTATTGGACCTTCATGAATATCTCCTTTCAAGACTCTTTCATTCCAATGATTTGTGACCAAATTTATGACAAGAAAAACAATAACCATTGAAGGTGTTTCCATACTTGAGTCTGTTGTGACATGAGAAGTCCGTCTTTTGATATGTTTCTTATTTTTTACTTTTAAAACTTCCTTCCTTGAAAAATTTCATGGTTTGTTTTTGGTTTATGATTGTACCTTTTTTCTTTTGAGGAGTATGATCCTTTATCATGTTTTTGAATGGTGCTCCATTTTCCACTTTCTACTTTCTTATTGTATCCAAGACCGGTTTTGTCATTAGTTGGTCTTTGACTGTTCCAGATCCTATCTAGGATAGCTGAGTTGTTATGGAATTTGACAGTTTCTTTTGTCTTTTCATTCTTCTTTTTGAGGTTATAACTTCTATTTCCAACATGTGACATGTTTCTTCCTTTTTAGTGAACTGAATATTCAAGGCTTCTTCTTTTTCCTTAGCTTATTCAAGTTGAGTCTTTAAATTAATGACCATTTATTATGTATCATCCAAAAATTCTGTGCAATTATTGGTTTTGTCATATGTCTTCAACTCTTCTATATCTTTTGTTAGATAAACAAATTCATTATTCAATCTTTTGATTTCTTCCTTGTTTTCTAGTTGAATCCTTTTGAGGTTGATGACTTCCAATTCCAATGTGTGGCATGATTCTTCCTTTTTAGTCAGATGTATCTTTAGGGTTTCTTCACTTTCCTTAGCTTCTTCAAGTTGAGTCTTTAGACTGTTGACCATTTATTTTGTTTCTTCTATTTCTTCTGTGAATTTATTGAGTTTGTCATATGCCTTCAACTCGTTCATTTCTTTTGTTAGATCAACAACTTTAGTCTTTAATCTATTGATCTCTTCTTCTTTGTCTTCTAGCTGAATTTTTAGTTCTTTGTCTTCAAGGTTAGATTGATCTAAATATTGTAGTAGCAACATATCTTTCTTTTGAAGTTTCTCCAACTCTTCAAATGTGAACATAACTGTGTATTCAAGCTAGTTGAGAACATCCTTAGTAATTTCAATATATAGACCATTTCCTGGTTCCATACTGATTACTTAAAATGTAGCTACAAAATTAGTCTTAAAATCTAATATTTTTGTTTTAGTGAATACTGTGGTATTTATCAATTCCTTGATGTAGTAGTCTTCTATGTTGATGACTGGGGTTTGCATCAATTCTTTGATGTAATTGTCCTCTTCTATGTTTTGTTCTTTATTATGATATGAATTATTTTTATTTGTATTTTGTTCTTCAATTTGATTGGATTTCTCCATTTCTAAGTTTTGTTCTTTAATCTGATTGGATTTCTCCATTTATTTGTTTTGTTTTATAAACTGACTGGAATTCTCCATTTCTGAGTTTTGTTCTTTAATCTGATTGGATTTATCCATTTCTTTGTTTTGTTCTATAAACAGATTGGAATTCTCCATTTATTTGTTGTATTCTTTATTTTGATAATAATTCTCTAGCTGGAGCCATAATACTTTAGCAGAGGTGCAGTGTCCCATATTTTATTTGACTTGGTATGATAGTCCGTTCTGGATTGCCTTTAATGCTATTGAATTGTTTTTCTTTGCTTATTTTGCAGTTTTGGTTTTGTTCTTTGAGGTAGTTGAGTACCAAGGTTTAACTACTACTGAGTCCCAAACACCAGATCCTCTTGACTTTAGATATCATTTTGTTCTTTCCCTCCATGAAGAGTAGTTTGTTCCATCAAATAAGGGGGCTTCATTTGTGGATAGAGCCATTTTTCCACCCATTTCTTCAGAATCTATCTTCCAATGTTAAAATTGTGTTGAAGGAACCCTCTCTGACACCAATTGTTGAAACACACACTGACATTGAGAGGGGGGGAATGAATCAATGTTTGAAACTTTTGGCTTCTTTTCACACTTTCCTAGATTAACTTAATTACCTGAATACGATATATGCATCTCAATTAATTATTCATAAACATGTATAACACAAACTATATGAAGTAGATAAAATATATTTCATTTATTTATTTAACTTGAATACAAGACCCAACTTGTAGTTCTCATATCCAACTGAGAAATGAGGAATCCAACCCTCATAACAAGACCCAGCTTGTTGATCTCAGATCCAAATGAGATGTGAGGAATCCAACCCTCACAACAAGACTCAGCTTGTAAACAAGCACCAATCTGATAGAATGAACTTTCATTCAATCTATTATATATATATAGCAAGGCACTATATTTTCACCACATGTTTATGGTTTATATAGTATTTGAACAGGTATAAGATTGAACCAATGTGTCTTTTGATAATGAACCATTACACCTCTTCATTCTAATCTTATCAATAAACAATTGATTTTAACTTAAGAAGACTTCAAATATTTTTTTAGTTTATTTATCCCTTCATGCGTAAATTATCTTGAAGCAATAATGAACTCGTTTGGTGTCAATATTTGTTGAATTACTCTACATGCTTAAGTTGTTTACAAAAAATGAATTATGCATGAGGCGCTTCCTTCAATCCACTTCCCTTTGTGACCGCAGGCTCAAAACCATGGGCTTATCCATTTCAAATGTTGTTCTATTAACACTTTTCTCCTTCCGCCCTTATTCTTCTACATGGGACCGTATTCAAATGTCTGAGGGATTATTTACTTTTAGGCCCTTTGCACTCCTTATTAGCTTCTTTACCTTATCACGCGGTTGACTATGGAACCAGGCTCTCTGGTATTTCGGCCTTCGGGATTTTTGACCTTTGTAGTCTTCCAATTC
This sequence comes from Picea engelmannii, assembly GCA_009831015.1. NCBI lineage: Eukaryota > Viridiplantae > Streptophyta > Pinopsida > Pinales > Pinaceae > Picea > Picea engelmannii. The sequence continues at coordinate 195,442 of ML803257.1, forward strand.
TCTCGAAGTAAATTTCGTCGAAGTAAACTTCGTCGAAGTGCATATACTCTCTTCACTAGTATATCAAATAGTCAATATTTAATCTCCCATTGAATGGACGATCCTGGCTCATCCAAAGGCTTCAACGAAATCGACGATCACGACTTAATTTTCAGTTGATATGGATGGTTCTTGTTCATCTCGACATTCCGGGACTCCGAGATCCTTTGAGTAACTCAAGTTCCTTTATCTCTAAAGTTGGTCAATGTCAGAGTTGACTATTGCCACACAAATCTAATTTGACGGTTGACAAGATTCTCGAGCTTCAACAATATGAGAATTTGAGCTTTACCCCATCCTTCAATTATCACTGAAGCACCGAATAGGTCCACCACTATGGATCTTCCCCTAACTCAATTCGATGGTTTCTGTTTACTCTGGGACTTTGTGCCTTTGGACTCGCTTATCCTATATTTCCACTACGCTTGATCAATGGTCAAGAATGATCCTGAAGTAGATCAACGGTTATATTTACTTTGTGATTCCGACCTTCGATGATTAGCTGATTAAAGAAGCTTGGATATACCCAAATTTAGTAATCCCGTAGTGACGTGGCTTGTTGACATCACACACTATGATGTGGACCCTAAGTCTGTGTGCCACATGTCACCCCGATTCATGACTTTCATGGACCTTGTGTGTCACATCGACCTTGACATTTGTCACCATTTTATTGGACCACGTGTCATCTATTGTTGACATGATCCTGCTGACGTGTAACTATTGATGTGTCACATGTATTCCTCCTGGATCTAATAGTCGTAGATTCATCCAAAGTTCATCCTTGATCCGACGATTAACGTTACTTCAGGATTATGACACTTTTAAAACTTCAATCTAATGATCCTAAATCGCCGAAGTGTCGACGTTCCTATCCTACGCTTGATCCAATAGTTGATAACTGGCCCAAATTTTCTCCATGATATCTAATGGTTGGTGTTCACTTCATGACTTCAGAGGTTTCAAGATTTTGTGTCTTATGGGGTTCGATTTTCATGTCCATCCACTTGGTTCTTGTTAAGCCCTAATATTGGATCATTACCCCTTAATCGGGGCATATTACATTAATAATGTTATTTTATTTATGTCAGCTTTATTCCATTAGTTGTAATTATACCTCCTAGTCTCCTATATATACCAAGGAGACATTTTCATTTGGAATCATCTTGCACTTGAACATTTAAGTGGGGTAAAAGGAGGTTGCCCCCTCGAAGAGGATTATTATCTGAAATTATCTCTTTTTCAAGGTGTTGAGTACTTTTTCTGAGGTTTTTCTATGCTATATTGATATTTGGTTCTTAACATATGGTATCAGAGCTCAAGGTCTTGGGGTTTCGCTGCTACATCTGAGACACCTTGGAATTTTTGCTATAAATTTTTTTCTACAACGTTTCAGAAGGAACGAATTGTAGGATATTCAGTAGATAGATCAAGGTACGTTGGGTTAAAATTTCAGCTCCTGAGGCCTTATACTTTTGAAGATACATCCTGTACAAGATAGGGTTCTGGAATCATCCTGAACTGAGCCATTGCAGAATTTTCACTATAAAACATTTTCTGTAATGTTTCAGACCCTAAAGTCTGGAGGCTATTCAAAGAAATTAGTAATGTATCTGTGGTAAAATTTTTAGCATCTGGGTCATCTTACATTTGTAGATACACCCTGTGGAAGATAGGGTATCTGACTAGTCTCAAGAAGGTGTTCCAGGTAAAACAATCATAAATTCTTCCTAGAGTATCCAAATTGAGTGGGACTGGTTTCATTGGATAGTGGACAGTCTGTAGTATTTTTGGTATGAGTTTCATAATTTTATATCAATTATTTTGTGCGAGGCACGCTATACAAGTGAGATCTCCTAGAAAGGCAAAAAATCAGCAAGTTGTGGGGAAGTTACTATAAATTCCACTTGGCACATCCAATTTTGATCATACCTGTGACATTGCAGAGAAGTAATATCAAAGAAATACATAAAAGAAAGTTTCATACCCAGAAGGGCCGAAACTTGGGAGATACAACAAAATAAAGATTGTCTAGCAGAACCACCTCAAAATCAAGGTTCAAAAGTGATACTTGGCCAACATGCCACCCAAAAAGGGAACTTCTACAC
>ML803257.1:209192-237481 GCA_009831015.1 Picea engelmannii
TTCATGAGGGCCTATGGAAGTATGCCATGTGTCAGTGTATGTGAGAATCACATGGAAAATATTTTCCTATTGTCATTTATACTTGTTTGAAGAAAATGGCGATGACACCAACCACTTGTCCCTCTCCAAAAATACTTCTTGAACTTCCTCCACCACCATTATCCTTCCTAATTTCATTGCCTTGATTTCGATTGACGCCCAATTTGAGCTCATATCTCAGATAAATCAACTCCTTTCTCCCATGGATGATATTATTTTACTCATTGGGATACCACTATAAGGTTGCTAGACCATATTCTTCCCACAAAATAAATTGAGGAGGGAAAATGAGATATGTGGATCGAGGAAAGGCTACATGCGGGTGTGAATGAAATCCTAAGTTTCCTCTCTTTTCTCTGCACCACATATGAGACCACCTCTTCTTTATGCAAATATGTATTCTATTGAATCCATTCACACTAGGTAGCCCCAATACTTTTATGTTTCATGCCCATGGTCTACATGAGAGTTTGAAGATGAGCAAGCAATGACAAAATGCATAATGTCCAAAGGACTTCCCCTAGGAATTACCCTCTACACGTGCCTTGTGTTGGCCAAAGGGTCAAGACTCGACTAGTCTCCTGCACTCTTCCATGGGATTTGCACAAAAATTGTCTGTGGTAAGTGAAATTTTTATTTATTTATTTTATTTCACTTCAACAAATATTTAGTGTGGGATTTGAGAATTTGGTATTAATCAACAATAATTGTTATCAATTAGTCGTTATTTGCATAATAGGTTTCAAAAAAAAATTGAGAAAAAGAAATTTAATGGAAGAAGATTTATTTAAAAATAGATTACAAAAAACTAATAGGTGTAGGAGAATTTTACATATTTTAGTTTATTTTGATAGATATTTATAGTAGGCTTTATGAATATGGACTTAATGAAATTGTAGAAATTATTTGTTATTGGAAGCATCTACTTGAGGAAAGTGTTTGAGAAAAATAAATTAAGAAATTTAAAGAAGAGTAAAAAAACAAAATAAATAAAAATGTGTGAAATGTTTTAGTTTTGTTTTAAACAGAGGATTAGTGCATGCTCTGAGAATCTAGACTTAATCATCAATAATTTATAGCAGTTGGTCATTATATGTCGTAACGAAATCTGATGATTTAGGGAAGTGGTGTTCAAGGGATTTAAATTTAAGTCATGATTAAAGACTAGATATATGAATGAAATCTTATGAGGAGTTTCGAAGCAAACTCCATAGAATTATCAGCCACAACAGTGTAGAAAACAAGGAAACATTGGATAATTCTCAACCCATCTCTAGCAGACTTCTATAGAGATGATTTCCCTGAACAAGGAATATGTAAATGCAATTCTCCAACACAATTCTTGTTCAGAAACTGAGGTTTGGCAAGCTAGTTTCTGGTTATTTTAGAAATAGTCAAGTCTTTGTAGCCATCTTCTTGATTGCGTCAAGAGGGCTAGACTAGTTACAGTAATGACCTAGTAAATACCACATGGGATTTTAGCAAAGAACAATGCCATTGGATTGTTAAAGAGTTTCTTTTTCTTATGAAGTTTGAGATTCCATTTTCCCATCCATATTAAAAAATTATTAACAATATCCATAATTATTTTCAGTGATCAGAGGGGATTTCTCCTTGGAAAATTCTTCTACAAATCACTTATCAATATCAAATGTGGTAGCTTAATGGATGCTCATAGAGTTTTCGATGAAATTCCTGAACAATACATGTGCTCATGGAATATGGTGATTCAATCGTACACCAGGCATGGGATTGTTCAGGAGGCCATGTATATCTTCTATCAAATGAATAGAATAGAAAACCAGCCTAATGAGTTCACCTTTTTTAGTGTTATCCTGGAAATTTTGAACTTGGGAGCTCTAGAACAGGGTATCGAGTTCCGTTGAGAGATAATTAGTTGTGGGTTTCAATATGATGTTGTTGTGATGAATGCTCTAATAGATTTGTATGAAATATGTGGAAATATAGAGATTGCATGTGCACTGTTTGAAAAAATACCTCAACACGATGATTTTTCCTGGATAGTTATGATTGTAGGTTATGCGCAAAATGGGTTGGAGGAGGAGGCGTTGAATATTGTCAAAGAAATGAAACTATAGGGGTTGAGGCTAAGCTAGAAAAGGTTTTCTACTATTCTCACAACTTATGCCAACCTTGAAGATCTGGAGTAGGGTATAACCATACATAGATAATTGATTACAAATGGATTTTAGTCTGATATGTTTGTGGAGAGTGCTCTTGTAGGCATGTTGAAGCAGGGAATCATTGTATTTTTAATCATGAGAGAGTGTAGTGCTCTATCATTGAACCATGTCAACGAATATTGTTTTCTAGGAAAAACCATTTCACCTCTTTTCATTGTCAAAATGGTTTGATTTTTGTTATTTTTAAGCTTCAGACAAGTTATGTAACTATAAATGGAAGATGACATCCATGGAATATATGGACTTTAAAAAGGGAAAATAAAGAAGGTGAGTAATCTTAAAAAGAATAACTTTATTTTCCAACATATATACTTTGCTTTATGTTTGGCATTCCCTCCCCCCACTTCGTGGGTATGCTAGTAGAAAAATAAATGTAGGTGAATGTGAACACCGTTCACCCTCATGTGAATGTGACATGTGTTGGAGTTACTTCACACACACCTAGGATTTCTTTTTCCTAAGGTTTTTATTTTTTTATTAGTCATAATTAGTCATTATCCAGTCTCCTATATTTTAGGGGAGAATATTCCACCTGGAGAATATTCTCTTTCAGTTGACACTTCAGTTTGACTAGTTGAGTTGAGTTTAGATGTTGCATTGGGATCATCACCATGCAACATTGGGATCATCACCATGCTAATTCGACCTTGCCTTGGTATCATCACCAAAGTGGTGCATTAGCCTTGATTCCCTTAGTTAACTCCTCACTACTCTCTGTCCAGTCAGTTAACTGAAGACTAATTGACTAGTTAACTCAACTATGTGGCAGTTCACTCTCGTAACTGCCTGAGAGACTAGAATAGGTGGCAGTTCACTCTCGTAACTATTGGTGTGTGTCCATATCACTCTAGACCACCACTATGGTGACTTGGTTCACCTCAATTCGAACTCATTGAGATATACAGAGTATATCATGTGCAAATTATTATTATTCACAACGGTTAATGATAATTCTTCCCATTCTTTCTCTCCTTCTTCTTCTTTTTACAATTTTCTCTGCAAATGTGTGTATCATTGTTTAGATAGATATATTCTATGAAGGTCAACACATTTACATGGTATCAGAGACGACGGACTGCTAAGCAAAAGCTACACCAAAATTTTTGCAGGTAAAAAAGATTGAAGACAGCGGAAAGATGGAATTCCAAAAAGAATTCATTCTAACACCTTACAACTATTTTGCATGGAAGGAGAAAATAGCCATACATATCCGATCCAAATGGTTGTATAGGTTAACCATGAATATAGATACAGAACCAACATCATCCATAGAAAAATCCAAGTACTTAAATCACATGGATGAGGCACTCAGGACGATTTGCAGTCTTATTTCTCTTGATCTCCTTTTTCATATATCTTCCTGTAAGACTCCCAATGAAGCTTGGACCATCTTGGAAGGGATCTTTGGAAAACAGGATGAGATGAGGGGACACATGCTGGAGGTGGAGATTCTCACATTGGATCCAAAAATCTTTGAGAATATCCAAGATTTCTCTACAAAATTCAAGGATTTACTGTTGCAACTCAAAGCTTGCGGGGTTGATAAATCGAAGGAGGAGAAACACATGGTTCTCACCATTATCTCCCTGCTTGGACCTGAATTATCTGTATTCGTATCCACATTCCATACTGACAGATTCGCCTTTGGAGCCATCTGGAAGATGCCTTCTCTTGAGGACTTTACTGAATCCTTGACACAAGAGCAAACCAAGCTCATCAACATGGGTGCAATCAAAGGCCCAATGGCGCATGCACTCATTGTGCATGATGGAAGCCACAAATATCATAAATATAAAGATAAAGATAAGCATAAAGCTCATGCACATACGAAGAAGGAAGGGTACACAAAACCCTTCATCGATGCCTCTGGATCCAAAGGAGAAAAGGGAAGAAAAGGAGAGAAATGCACATACTGTCACAAAGGATTCCATTCAGAATCTGCTTGCATGCAAAAGAAAATAGATCTGATGTCTTAGATACTTCAGCAAAACAACCTTGGAGATCGCATCCCCGAGGGTGCAAAGAAGAAGAAGCCAGAAGATCTGAATTCTAAGAAAGGCAATTCGAGCCATGCCTTGATTGCCATCAACTCCTCTCTCGATGCTTGGATCGTAGATTCAGGAGAATCACATCACATGGCTGCCTCAAAAGAAGTATATTCTTCGTTGGATTCATGCAAAGGTCCTCCGATTCTGATGGGGGACAACTCTTCTATTGAAGTCACCAGCAAAGGAAGGATTGAACTCACCAACGGAAGTTTCGAGAATGTGTTGCATGTTCCCAAGCTTTCTGTCAACCTTCTCTCAGTGTATTGGATGACGAATTCCGGCACTGGAAAGAGAGTCATATTCACACCAAATTTCGTGGACATCTATGACATGCAAACCAACTCCAGGGTTGCTACCGGTGAGGTAAATCATCAGTCTAGATTGTATACATTTTCTGAATTCATTGAACCTGATTCTGCTTTACTGCTTACTCATGTTGATGAAAGTAGTAGGATATGGCACGAAAGGTTTGGACATTTGAATTTCAGATACATGCAATAGCTTAGCAAACACAAATTAGTTGAAAGTCTACCAGACATCCATTTCTCCAAGGCAGTATGTGAGGGATGTGTTCTTGGGAAACACCCTCAAGATAAATTCGACAAAGGAAAGTCTCAGTGAGCTTCCAGACCTTTAGATCTGATCCATAGTGACCTCATGGGTCCTTTTCCGCATCCATCGATCATCAAAGTGAGGTTTGTTCTCATTTTTGTTGATGATTTCTCACATTTTACTTGGATCTACTTTCTCAGGCAAAAATCTGAGGCATTTCAACACCTGAAAGATTTCAAAGTCTTGGTTGAGACACAGTCTGGAAAGAAGATCAAAGTCCTCCGAACTGATAATGGGGGAGAGTATGTGAATCGTGAGATCCATAATCTTTTCCATGAGGCAGGGATTCAATTGCAGCATACAATTCCCTACACTCTGCGGCAAAACAGAGTTGCTGAGTAGAAAAACCAATCTCTAAAGGAGATGGCATCTTGTATGTTGCATGCAAAGTCACTACCACATAGACTATGGGCCGAAGAACTTAATTGTGCAACTTACATCCAAAACAAATCTCCCCATAAATCTATCAAGGATAAGACCCCCTATGAAGCTTGGAGCGGCCTCAAATCGGAAGTGGCCCACTTTCACATTTTTGGTTCACGTGCATGGGCCAGGATTCCCTCTCAAAAGAGGAAGGCACTTGATCCACAGAGCACTGAGTGAATTTTTGTTGGATACCCTGATGGTGTGAAGGGATATCGTCTTATTGATCTTTCCTCGGACCGACTCATCATTGAGCGTAGTGTCCAGTTCGAGGAAAGTGTCTCGCATGTACCTCAGTAGCCGCATGCAGACACCTTCACTCTTCCACCTGTCCGAGATGATGAGCATGCACATGCCGACTCTTCTTCAGATGAGAGTTCTGATTCAGAGGACTTAGGTGATTCAGATTCAGATTCAAAGTTAGTACAGTCAGATGCAGAGTCAGAGCATCCAGATGCAGTTGCAGAGCCAGAGTAGAGGCCCAAGTGGGCACAAACTACTCTTCAGGATGCAGGGGATCTCGTTGGTGATCCAACTGATACTAGGAGGACTCGATCTGATTTCGAGGAGCCTCCTGTTGCACTCACTGCCACTAAACCATTTCCTTCGAGGCATATTTTCTTGGTTCAGTCTTCAGATCCACAATCTTATGGAGAGGCTGCTGGAAATCCCTTTTGGGAATCTGCCATGCAGGAGGAGTACAACTCCCTCCTTGAGAACCAAACTTGGGATCTGGTTCCCCTTCCTTCTGGGAGAATCTTGTCAGATGCATATGGGTCTACAGGACCAAGAGTGCAGCAGATGGACAGATCAGCAGATACAAAGCCAGGCTTTTTGCCAAAGGCTTTCAGTAGGTTCATGGTATTGAATGTGATGATCGCAAGTCCACATTTGGTTACTCACTTAGTGTTGGTTCCGGGCCTATCTATTGGTCGAGAAAGAAGCAAGCTTCCATTTATCTATATTCAGTCGAGGCAGAGCACAAAGGGTAGTTAACATAACCATTCAGGCTATGTGGCTACAACATTTTCTCACTAAGTTGGGCATTCAATTTCATCAGTCGATCATCATCTTGTGTGACAACCAGAGCACTCTGAAGTTCTGCAGAGATCCAGTCCAGATGCAGCGGACGAAGCACATCGAGATCCACATGAACTACATCCGGGACTTAGTACATGAGGGGATGATCGACTTATAGTTCTATCCTTCAACATAACAGACAATAGACATTTTCACCAAGACCTTCACTAAGCATAAATTCCCTTCTCTGCAAGGTCGTCTTGGAGTGAAGGACACAGTTGCCTAGAAACTATAGTTCTTATTTTTACATACATTGTACCTTGAGGGGGGGGTTTCCCATGAGGTTTTCCCTCTTTCCTCACTTTATTTTTAGTGTATATTTTGTACTTGGGTACCTAACATGGCCTCGTTGTCGGGACCCAATCTTTATTTTCACCATAGTGATGTTTAGTGGGGGTGTTGGAGTTACTTCACACATACATAGGATTTCTTTTTCCTAAGGTTTTTATTTGTTTATTAGTCATAATTAGTCATTATCCAGTCTCCTATATTTTAGGGGAGAATATTCCACCTGGAGAATATTCTCTTTCAGTTGACAATTCAGTTTGACTAGTTGAGTTGAGTTTAGATGTTGCATTGGCATCTTCACCATGCAACATTGGGATCATCACCATGCTAATTCGACCTTGCCTTGGTATCATCACCAAAGTGGTGCATTAGCCTTGATTCCCTCAGTTAACTCCTCACTACTCTTTGTTCAGTCAGTTAACTGAAGACTAGTTGACTAGTTAATTCAACTAGGTGGCAGTTCACTCCCATAACTACCTGAGAGACTAGAGTAGGTGGCAGTTCACTCTCGTAACTGCAGTGTGTGTCCAGATCACTCTAGACCACCACTATGGCGACTTGGTTCACCTCAAGTCGAACTCATTGAGATATACAGAGTATATCATGTGTAAATTATTATTATTCACAACGGTTAATGAGATTTCTTCCCATTCTTTCTCTCCTTCTTCTTCTTTTTGCAATTCTCTCTGCAAATGTGTGTATCATTGTTTAGCTAGATCTATTCTGTGCAGGTCAACGCATTTACAACCTGAAGTGACTATACTCATGGAAAATTATTTACATACTTTTCACTTCCTTATATACATGTTTTCTCTACATATCTACCTCTTAAAAATGTTTTCATATTTTAAAAATTGTTCGAAGTCTAATCTTGAAGAAACTTGATCATGATTTAAGACAATTTGGAAACATAAACAATGTTAATGGTAAGACCAACTTTAAGCTAATAGAAATATCTATGGCTAAAGTTACATTTAGATTATACATGTTCCAAGGAATGCAAAGTTATATTATAGTATTTGAATAGCTCTAAGCTAGCTACCAAGGAAATTTTATTGATTTCTCCACCCACCATCTAAGATGGTTGATATAAGCTCAACTCAAGGTCAAAATGTAGGCATGTCCATTAAAGCAATTTTTTCCACACTCTATACGTCATGCTTTGATGGCATTCACTTTACCTCTGTAGACTCAATTACTCCATTTTTCTCAATCCAAAGTCAAAAATTCAAATTTGTGTGCATATAAGCAGGCTACAGTAGACAACCGACATACACACAAGTTTCTCCATTACAACCTGTGTACATCGGGTTTTATGATAAAAATTAAAAATATTTTGGGTTTTCCATGCCAAGTCATGGGATCCATACCCTTTGGCCTTTCATATGCTGGAAATGCTCTGATTCGACCCTTCAATTCCCTTTGAAGGCTATAAATCTAGCCATATACAAGCCTTGAGGAAGAGAGAAAAATTTGAGAGAAAATACACTCTAGAGAAATTTCACCTCATATTGAGTCTACATCCCTTTGTCCTTTAAGTCTGAACTTCTCTTATGTTCAACCCCCAAGCTCTTCCTATTTTGTGAAGGAGGAACCCAATTACTCCTATAACTTATGAGCTTGCCTTGTGGAGGATTGAAGTGGTGAAGGCCCATGCGGAGGGACTTAGTTTCTCAATTCCATCAAGTGCCATTATAGAAAGTTGTCACATATGTATTTTTGTGGATTATATTAATAGAAATACTCTTTTCTCGTCCATTTATGTGTTACAAATATTTTTATTATTTTCCATGGGTAAATTTTTTATACATGTTAATTGACTATGCTAGTTTATATGCTAACACTTCATATATTTTCATATGCTTGTGTATATTGAATGTTGAGGACAAGTTGCATGTATCAACCATTGAATCGTGAACTCGATAGTGGTCTCCAACGGACATCCGAAGGAGGTAGGCTCTTGGCCTTTATTTTGTTGGAATTTCCATTTATCTAGCATACTTGAGATTAGAGTTGATTTCTGGGTGGAATTCTTTCTGTCGTGGTTTTACCCCAAGCCATAGAGATTTTTTCCTCGTAACAGAATGACAACTCCGTTGGGGAATTTCTCCCTTTTGGGGTTGGTGAATTTTCTCTTTGATTTCTCTTTGTTTTTCTGATTTTTTTTGTCACCTATTTCTTAAGATCCTCTACATTGATTTACATCTGAGTTGCTTGGCATGGTGCTTACCCAGATAGTGTCTTTCTCTATATACGCAGGTTTTCCCTTGACAATCGCGTACATACGTGTGTTGTTCGTGTTTAGGGCACGTGCATATGATTTTGTTCCCTAAACAGTCGCGTACACCCTTTTCTAAACCTTTTTGGTTCAATGTGGTGTTTGTTGGGTGAGTTTTGAGTGTTGATAAGTCTTCTTGGGTCTTTGTCCTGCCTGTTTAGTGTATGCAGAGTGATAGGAAGCTCCACTATTGTAGAATTTTTGGGAAAACTAGTTTCTTGTCTCTTTTTTCTCATCTTTAGTCCTTGCATCTTGATCTGAGTAGTAACCTCTTGGTGTCCTACTTGGCTTGTCTTCCTGTGCTGGCAGTAGGGTCTGTCCGAGAGGTTGTTTCTTCAGTCTTTACATTTTTATTTTCTTATATTGAAAATACAAAAATAGTTTTTTTTTTTAAATCCACTTGAAGCATTTGCACTTTTGTTTAGATTGCATTAGTCTTGGAATCTTAGGAAAGATTGCATTATCATTAAAATTGAAGAGATTGTATCTTATGCATGACATTTAGAAGCATACCAGTTCAATTGAAACAAATGATTAGTACAATGTTTTTACATGTGCTTCTTTCATATGTTGAGTCATCTCACCATTAGTTTCACGATCGTAGCTCTTGAGTAAGAAGAAGCCACTAAAATTAATGCTCAATAATTAAAATTGATTTGAAACGTTTTTATTTTTAGGGAACACAAACAAGTTTAGAACTTAGGGCCTTGGAATAAATTTTTTTGAGTAAGTTTCTCCAAGGCTATAAAATTCAACATAGGTGTTTGTCTAGGGAGTGGTGAAACCCATTGTATAATTAGTGTCCTCGGGAGGATCCACTCACACTGGAGTTAAGCACGAGGTCACATGAAGTTGGTTGTAGAGATATCCCTCTAACACCTTCCTAGCGTTAGAGATATTTTTGGGGTTCTATTCATATCTGGGTTTTTTGCTAGTACCTTTACCTTTGTGAGAAGCGGTGCTTTCAAGGATTCAAACTTTTCTACCCTTCCCATATGGTAGACCCGACCTCCGACTGCTCACCTGAGCATTGGTTATACCGTGGTGACCTTAGTTGTTTGACCTAGGTATCCACATAGGTTGCTTGCATGGGTTATTATGTAGGTACCCTAAGTCAGATAGGGATTAAACAACACACAAAATTTATGGAGGATTCTCTCTCTTGAGGGATCTGACTGATTACGCTATGAAGCCAACGAAGGTCCTTATACCTGATTCTATTACCTCCACTCTATTTTTCGGGAGTGCATTGGCCCTATCTTTGTTTAGGAGCATGCTCTTTGTACATTAGTTGGTCTTAGTATTTTATATTGCATCATGAGTTTTTAGTTATCATGGAATGAGACCAACTTCCTCGCCGGTATCGTCGAATTTTGAATCAATTACCACAGTTTGGTATGATATCGAAATTGACTCCTAAAAGGTGTAGAGTTAATAGACATGGTATATACGTCTTCGTCGCTCAAGTTCACAACCATCACATCATGATCATTGATTTAGATATGAGTAGAGATTCAGGTATGAATGAATCAAGAAGCCATTTGACTCCTACCTCTGTGTGATTAGTAGAGTCCCCACGACTCGCTCATCAGAGGTTACATGGAGTCCTACAACTCTCTCAAGAAGTACTACCCTATCCATGGGGATGGGTCCTTATATATTTTCAAGCAATATGACTCTGCCATTGTCGATCTCTCCTCCCCCTGGCACCTTTTTAACTGGGATGTCTGGTTATAATTCTCAATCGACGCCTTTGGTCTTTAATCCATTTTATTTTGGTATGCCAAATATGACTCTACACATGTCATCCTCTATCCCAACCTCTAACATTAATATTAGTTTTGAGTCAGGGAGCATGTCTCCTCCTTGCAATCCTTTCCCATTTGGTGGAGGCCATATCCCTCAGTCATTTCCTTCGGTAGGGGGTTGGAATAATCCTTCCTTTGCATCCAATCATAGTTATGGTTTTCAAGGATGGAATGGACAAATGGGAGGTGGTTCTACTTCATATATTTCTTCCATCTATCCTTCTTCGACAATGCTTTTTCCCACAAATGATTTATTATGGAAAACGTTCTCAATCCTCTGGTGCTATTCCATGGGGGCATCAATTTTATAATATAGTCAACCCTCTACATGGAGTCCCTTCGTCGGGGGGAAATTATATCCTCACATGGGGAATCCATATCATGTCACGTTTTCTTCACAAGCGTCCCCATCAATGATGATGCCTCTACAACCTTCTATGAATCAAGTAGGAGGAGGATATTATCCTACTGGGAAGGTCCATGGTGTCTACCAGAACCCTCCTTAGCTTGCATTCTCTCCCAATTAGCCTTTCCTGGGAGCATGGTCTCAGATGTCGCAACCAATTCTCCCTTTTATGGCCATGCTAATTTTTCCAGATCTGTCAAATTAATGAATGACCATGTGTGTCATGATCTGGCATGGCCCCTCATTCCCACCAAGATTCCCTCATATATTCCAAAATTTGAGGGTAAGAATGGCGAGTATCTAGGTGATCACGTCACTAATTTTCACTTATGGTTCTTGTCTAATTATTTGACTGATGATTCTGTTCGTTTGAGATTGTTTCAACGCACCCTCACAGGGATTGCTGTGAAATTGTACATCCAATTACCGGGGGACACATACTGAACTTTCAATGAGCTGGTCTTGGTTTTTCTAAACCACTTTCAACTTCTAGTTCATTAAGATGTCAATATAGAGATTTTATCTACTTTTCGTTAGGACAAAGCCACCCACATTTCAGAACACATTCAAGAGTGGCATAGGAGAAAGCGGTTGATTAACACTACCATTCCACCAAAGTTTTTGTTGGAGTGGTTCCTCAAGTCCCTGTTTACATATATTTCAAAGGATGTTTCCACATCCAGAGTAATGACTGAGGAAGAGACCATTTTCAAATCCCATCAGTTAGATATTATATACACTCAGTATGGGATGCTCTATGATATTATTCTTGACGCACCACGTTCGAATTATGATCCAAGAAAAAATCATGGGCCTCATTCCGATGGAATTATAGGCTCGAAAAATGCCAATTCCATAGACCAGGTGACAAATCAGATGCAAAATTTGTCTCTCAACCAATCTGAAGCAAGAAAAGCTACGACTTTCTCCTTGCCCACCCAATCATCGGATGTACATTCTGTGTAGTCGATGAACCCAAAGGGTAACCAACATCTCAGAGGGAATAAGAGGAAAGGTAGGAATAACAACCGTAAGGGTGGGAATAACAAAAATAATAAGAGCAAGGACAACCATAATAACTATAAACCTAGTAACAATGATGGTGAGGGTAAGAAAGAAAAGTCGAAGGTGAAGTTTTTGTGTAATTTGTGTAAAGAAGATCACCTTACCCATATTTTCCCCAAGATAGAGGAAGCCTTGAGGCTCATAGCGCAACAACCTGTTGTGTTAAATAATCTGTTTCCACATACTCAGAATATGACCTCAGGATCCTCAAATACCGAATATGCGTTAGGTGGAGGTCAAATTCCCTCGGCACATGATGGTGGCCATCAATGTGTCAATATGATCAGATTTGAGGTTAGCATAGCCACTAGGACTCGTGATTATGGTCCTAAACAATCTAATTTGGGTACAAAGCCTCCCCCTCTAGAAACACCTTTGCATATCGATAAGCCTGACCCTGTGCCTCACATTGTGAAAGGAGTTCTTAAGCACTCTGCTCACAATCCCAATTCTAGAGCCACCCAAAATTACTCGATTTTCAAAGATTTGGGCCAAACACCATGTGCAAATGTCAGCTTTGAAGGTCATAGAGGAATGCATTTTTATTTGCGTTGGGAGATATTGACTCAAGTGGCTCAAAATTTATCAAGTTTGATGTTGCAGATGTTTAGCCTTGCTTACCTTACCATGTAGCTTTTCATATTCATGTAGAATATATGAAGATAATTGTTAAGCGTATCATTGTGGATGAAGGTGATTCGACATCTGTGATGTCTCTATCTTGTTGGAAATCCATTGGCTCTCCCTAGATTTCTCAATCCATGACTATGTTGACCGCATTTGATGGGCATTCGTTCAGACCCCACGACATACTCCACACTATTTAGGTCGAGTTAGGTGGTAAAACCACAACGATCAAATTTGAGGTGGTTGATGCACCCCTTGAATATAATATTTTATTGGGGCATAATTGGATTTACACTATATCAGCTATCATGTCGTCAATATTTTGTGTTTTATGCTTTCCTCATGAAGGAAATATTGTGACGAACAACCAATTATCTTTCTCGTTCTCCATCTCCTTTGCATTAGTGGGACCCTCGGTCCCCATTGTCGAGAATTCTCATAAGGAAACTTAGAAAATTGGTGTCAGAATGTATCCTTATTTGATGGGAACCTTTAATTTCTTGGCACCAATCTCATACATTAACGCCATTTCCAGTGAATCCTCATCATCATTGAGGTTTGTCTCGTTCAACACTTCATATTTCGATGCCCATGGAATTTACCTTCTCCGATTATGTCTTATGAAGGTCAATGGCACATCAGAATGGAAATGTCATTATTTGCAGCTGAAATCACATATCAGTCTATCCACGAAGCCACTTCAGACCCAGATTTTCCCTCTTCATGGACGTAAGAGATGGATCATGTTCTAGAGCCCATATGGGTCGTAGGCTCGTCTAGTTCACATGATTTCCTCAATGGTACTTTTCCTTTCGATGAAGCAATATTAGAGGCCATGACTGGTCCTGATAGGCCCTAGGAGGACCTTCACCATAAATCTTATTGTCTCTCAGAGCTTGATAGGATCGAACAAGTTGAGTTTAATTCCACCATGCGCGAGATTTTTGGTCACCATGTGGTCCCGTTATACAAGCATGACATATATGCCGAAGGGAACATGGAGGATATATCTCCTACCATTGCGATCAAAATCTCTTGAACCCATGGAAAGGTTGAGAATGTTTATATTAGTGTGGATTGTTCGCCTAAAGAAATTTAGACTTACACTGATCTATTTAAGGAATTATGAGACGTATTTGCTTGGTCTTATTAAGAAATGTTAGGGATCAACCCTAGAATTGTCAAACATGAAATTAAGACTTATTTGAACGCTAAGTCAGTTCGACAACGACTTAGAGTCATGAATCCTAGGAAGGTCCCCACCATTAAGGCAAAGGTTGAGAATCTACTTAATGTTGGCTTCATCTATATGGTTCCCTTGAATGAATGGGTATCCATATGGGTGTGTATGGATTTTAGAGACATGAATAAAACCTGTCCTAAAGATAATTTCCCTACACCATTTATCAATCAGATTGTTGAAAAGTGTGTCGGGAGTGAAATATTTTCTTTTATGGATGGATTTTCAAGCTACAATCAGATCCAAATTAAACTCGAGGATCAAGATAAGATGACATTTATATGTCCTTGGGGTACATTTACATACCAGAAAATTCCTTTCATCCTTAAAAGTGTCGGAGTGACTTTTCAGTGAGCTATGACCTTTTCTTTCCATGACCTCAAACATGTAGTTGAGGCTTATTTGGATTACCTTGTTGCTCGCTCTCACAAGAGAGTGGATCATCCAACTCATCTTTGTATTGTGTTTGAAATATTTCTTTATTACCATATTCAGTTAAATCCTCATAAATGCATCTTTTGTGTTAGTTCAGGTCACCTGTTGGGATTCATAGTTTATGAGCAAGGGATCATGGTGGAACCAATGAAGGTAGAGGCAATACTTTGATTGCCTCCCCCACACAGTATTCGACAAATTCAAGATTTATAGGGAAAATATAACTTTCTACGTCATTTTATAGCCAACTATGGAAATATCACTAAGGGCTTCATGTGCCTCTTGAAAAAGGATACTCAGTTCATATGGGATGAGCGAGCACAAGAGTCCTTGGATACCCTTAAGAAATCCCTAGTGTTGGCACCTTTTTATAGTCCTCCAGACTATTGTAGAGATTTATTTCTTTACATATCCACGTTTGAAGGGACGGTTGGTATGGTTCTTGTTCAGGAAGATGACAAGCTCCACAAGCATGCTATTTATTATCTTATTCAAAATCTAATTGGTCCTGAACTTAAGTACTCTCACGTGGATAAGCTTGCTTTAGCAGTCATGCACACAGTTCAAAGGTTGCACCATTATATTCTACTTCGCAATACTACCATGGTCACCAATGTCAATCCATTTCAATATGTCTTGACAAGATGTATCATATGGGGGGAATACAGTAAATGGATTGTGATTTTGCAAGAATTTGATCTTGATTTTGTCTCTACAAAATCTAAGAAATCACTAGTCTTTGTAGAATTAATGTCAGATTTCCCTACGTAGGATGAGGACATGGTTTACGATGACTCATTTGTTGATGATCACATTTCCCTTCTCTCATCTTCGGACCCCTGGTATGGAGATATTTTAATATATCTTCAAACTATGAAGCTTACCCAACATGTTTTGTGAGACGACTGACGATGTATACGCCATCAAGCCAAAAACTGCCTCATTATCGATGACACTTTGTATCGTCGAGGAGTGGACCCTATTTTTCTTCCTTGTTTGACTAACAAATAAGTTGAAGCTGCACTCAATGAATGTCATGACGAGGTTTGTGGTGGTCACTTATCTGGGCTTATGAAAACACAAAAAATATTTTGAGATGGTTATTTTTGGCCGTCGATTTTTAAGGATTGCGTAGAAGTAGTAAAGAAGTGTCACCCTTGCTAGGTGTTTTCCTGTAAGACACACTCGCACCTTGCCCCTTTACACCCAGTCATTATTGTCAGTCCATTCACCAAGTGGGGGGTGGATTTCATGGATTTCAACCCAGCCTCAGCTAGGGGGAACAACCACATTATCGTGGTCATGGATTATTTTACTAAGTGGGATGAGGCCATGCCTACAGTTAAATCTGACTGTGAGATTACGACACATTTCGTATTCAATCAGATTATAGATTGGTTTGGAATTCTGAAGGAGATTTTCACTGACCATGGAAGTCACTTCCAGAACACGATGATGATATATTTAGCATCAAAATTAGGGTTCATGCAAGATCATTCATCGTCCTATTATCCCCAGGAAAATGGCCAAGTGGAGGCCGTGAATAAATATCTCAAAGCCATTTTTCAAAACACTATCAAGGAGAGTAAATATAACTGGCATGTGATGCTTTACCCTACTCTATGGGCATACTGAACCACAATAAATACTTCCACGGGTATTTCACCATTCCATCTAGTCCACAGACTGGAGTTGATCCTTCCCATTGAATGTGAAATCCCTTCTCTTAAGTTAGCAATTGATCTCCTACATGACACGACTAATATCAAAGAATTCCTTGTACACTTAGAGCAACTCAATGAGCAGCTTCGAGATGCCACTCTATCCATCGAGGAAAATAAGCATCGTGTTAAGGTTCAATATGATAAATATATCCATCCTCAACAATATGTTGAGGGTGACTTGATCCTTCTTTATGACCAAGATAAATAATGACTAGGGGTAGGAAAGTTCAACCCCATGTGGCACGGTCCTTATATAGTGAGACGTGTCCTAGAAAAATAAGCTTATGAGTTAGAGGATTATGAAGGGAATATACTGAAGGATCCTAGAAATGGGCTCTATCTCAAGAAGTATTATGCTTGAGTCCTCCAGCTCGAGCATGAGCTTTGTATACTATTGTAATTTAGTGTATATAGTTTTCTATGGTCCTTTTGTGTCATCGATTCTCTTATTGAGTTTCCCCTTGGTTGGCAGATGTCAAAGAAATCATTGGTTTTCTTAGAATTCACAGATGGTGCCAGTCATCATACTCAGAACCTAGCTTCCGTCGCTTGGGTTATCTATTTTCTTAACGAACAACTGGTGTATTCAGGAGGCATTTGTTAAGATCCATCGACGAACAATGTGGTTGAGTATATCATCATTATTGAGCTATTGCACGATGCCATTTCACATGGTATTCGATATTTAGAGGTTCGCTTGGATTCCTAGTTAGTTGTGTGTCAATTGAACGACGTGTACCAGGTTAGGGATCCTCTACTACTCCGACGATTCCTTCGGGTTCAACCTTGGAATGATATTTTGATTTCATTACTTATAATCATGTCCCTATAAGTTCTAATCGAGTATCTGACACATATGCAAATTGCGTTTAAGATTGACATTTGTTACATAACTAAGAAAAGGAAATACACATTCATTCACTCATTGTAAGATACATAAGTAAAGTTGAAGAACATTTTTTTTGTATTTCATGCATCAAGTCCAACAAATATGGTATCATAGTACAAAATTAGGCTTGTAGCCTTCAAAACATATATGGTCAGTACGTCAAATGACCATGTCGTCTAAGCTCGCGGTCCCGGGTGTGTTTCATGATAGCACACTATAATGTTTGCGAGACGTCGAAAGAGTCTCACCCATGCACGAGGTACACCTACAAACTGCCTCTACATAGCCTAAGGAAGATCCTTGACCTGGACCATAGGAATCCTGTGCGTCAGACGTGACAGGTTTCCCTGCATGTTCTGAAGCACTCGCTCTACATCCTTTCCCACCATGTCCTCTCCTTTCCCCCTGTGTCAATGTTGTGGGTATCCATCCGGTCGTCGTGGACCTACATCTATGTAAGAAAGATAAAACATTAGTATATGATACCATACCAAAAATATTTGCATTTTTTTTTTGCACTTCTCAAATAAAAAAGCACAAAAAATGAAATATACAAAAATTAAAATTCTTATCGATCTTCCTGAAGGTAGATCCTAGTGGTAACGACATGTCACAATCCCCTAGGTAGTCAATCCCCTCATAGGGATAGTCATCGATGGAAATAATATGTTGTCACCACTAGTGAAATAACTCATCATTTTAGGGGGTTGGCACCCTACCACCTCCCAACCGCCTCATTACCTTGGTCCATCGGGTCATGGTTGGATCGCGTAGACCATGTGGAAGAACTTCCACTCTAGGACTAAGGGATATAATGCTCTTGAAGAAAAAATTACATAAAATGGAGGCAAACCCAAAGTTCCTCATCCTCCCAAGTTTGCAATCCGTAAGTTGGCTTTTCATGTTGGCCAACAACGAGGTGCTCCAGTCATAAAATGTGGGTCTCAAACACTGTACAACATAAAACATAAGTTGCCTCGATACCTGATGTAACGAGGCCAATCCTGATATCCATGTGAGCACTAGGATGATAATCTTCAGGATTGGGTTCTCAATTTCCCTAATAGGGAGTTGTCTCCCCACTTTCTTTGTATCTGCAACGCAGTAGGTGGAGATGTACTCTTCTATAGTCATCCTACCACCAACCTCTCAGGCCTTGATATTTACCATCTTGCCCCGGTGAGACAAACCTATAATGAAATAAATATCTTCCACCTTAATTCTCAATGGTTGTCCATCAAGATTGAAGGCCTTCATCTTCAGATCCCAGTAGCTTATCAACGTTTGGAGCAACCTCGCTTATGCCATCATTCCTTTCATGCCCCAAAACTTATAAAGCCCACATATTTGCAATTCTTGTTGGGCTCTATGATCTCCTTCTACTGCAGCATCAACATCCTCATGCTGTCTTTCCCCCCATTCAATCACCATCCTACAAGGGAAACATCAATTTTTGAGTCATTTTTTCTTAAAAAAAATGTTCACGGAGATGTATGTGGGATACCATTTAAATAGTCGTGTATAGGGCTCGATATATGTGGGAAGGATTTGATTTTCCTGTGTACATGGGGTCGTATACATGGCCCGATGAACTATATCCCGCGTACACCCATTTTCCTACTTTACATTCTCCAAAACTAAAAAATTGAAGACTATAATTAAAATTTAAACCATGACAATAGAAGACCATGGGATGGGCACTTAATTGGTCCAGATGATTTCCAATTTCGTTTCTTGTAGCTCCCAGAATTGTCACTGGAAGATCGTGGGTGAAATGGCCTCAAAAGTACTATGTGGGTAAAAAATTCAAAATGACATGGTAAAACTTGTTATTTTTACTATTTATAGAAAAAAAATACCCACTTTATATAGTTTTCACCCTATTTTTCCTATTTCTTAAACCATATGGACTAATTATGTAGTGTCAGACTTGGTTTGAAGTGGTTTTTTTAGGATATAATGAATTTCTAGCACTCTTTAGACCGTTTGTGCCTCCAACATGTATATACCATCACTGGCATATAGGATAGGTTTTCACCTCACCTTTGTATTTCTACATTGTCCTATGACCACGCTTCATCTGCCCTAGGTATGAACCCATTTTTTAGTGACATGGAACCTTCTCGTTGTTACTAGAAGTTTTGTTATTAAGTGGTAGAGACTCACCAAACATGGGTACCCTAGTTAGAACACTTTTTCCATTTGGTGCCCATGCATAAGTTACTCCATAGGTCCGGGAGTCCCTTGTAGTCTTATTACGACTTTGAGCTCAAACCTCATTTTTATTACTCAATCTCATTCTAACCACTACCTATGGGACTCCCTCCATTATGTGCTACTTAGAACAACATACTAGAGTCTTAGTTAAGCTCTTTTCAGACTCCTTAAAAAGAAAAGATTGATGAGTGAACTTGTCTCTTTCACACTCGTTAAAAGGTTTCAAAAGGACGTCTATTTCGGTATAATTTTAACCCTTTTCCGGACAAAACAGACTAATTACGAAAAAGGAAAACTCTAGTCACTAGTGGCTAGAAGATCTCTCCTTGGTATCGTTTTATGATTTTTCGGGCATAGGGGACTAAATCTATGAAAAAGAACATTACTAGAAGTTTCTTTCTAGTGTTGAGTTGTAATTGCATTTTATCACCTTGCGCGCATTGTTGAGCCTAATGTCGACTCCCGATTGCTAATTATAAGCCTATTGCCCAAAAAATTCTCAACATGCACCAAGCATTTCCTTCCATATATCCTTTGCAGCTTGACACCCTTTACCCTAAGAGGAAATATCCCCCCGAGTGCCCATATACCACATGTGTTCCCTTACATAACGCATGGTATGTTCCACTGCATGGAACTTGTTGACTTTCTTGTGACACTTGTTTCCTCTCTTGTATCATAACAATCTTCAACATTAAAAAAAAAAGGGTGGGAAAAGAATATTATCTCATGTTGATAGCAGTCTCATCGCCTTTGAACATAGCACAAATTTTTTAGTCCATTCATCAAAGGTGTGGGTTTAGTGTGGACTTAGGAAGTTGTACTCATTACTCAGAGTTAGTCTCCTTTGTCTAGTTATTCTTCCAGTCCTTATGGGGAGTTTGTCGATGCCTCTTGCGTAAAAACAAATTGGTCTATCATCAGTCCCGAGTCTATTCTGCCTAAGTTGTCCATTTGTCTCATGCTATGGTTCAAAGGAAATCCAAACATGTGTCGGTCATTCCTTAGAATTCTTGACTTTGCATGTTGGCCATTCCCTTACAAGTGAATCTCATAATCACATGAAGTTGTAGTCCTACCTTGCACCCTGGACCTACTTTCATCATTGATAGGTGAACTTGAACCCAACATATGACATCTCCTCATTGGTCCCTGAATGGGTGGTATCCCTTGTGTTCGACAACAATAAGTCTATTCACACATTGGGATGCATGCAGTGTCTTGGATTTCATTAGTCCTTATTGGTGGCTTCCTCGCCTCTATTGATAGTTTTCATTATTGGATACTATTCATAGGGTCTCTTTCATGTACTACTTACATTTGGTGCATGTGAGAGACACACATATTCATTGGTTTGTGCATATCCTATTCATCCAAGTTATTCCTAATTATAAAAGTATAGATTTGTACCTCACGTTGGATGATGAGAGATACCTCAATGCTCTCCTTATAGCGGGTCTCCTTCCATCAACCTCAACTCATCTATTCTGGAATTGAGATCTAGAGTCTTAAGAATACCTAGAGACTTGCAATCATCAGTAGTAGGTTATCTCACCATTGACAGTTGGGAATACATCAATATCTCATGTTCGATGGATTCCTAAAGTGTTCGACCTCAACACCTTTATTCACACTTGTTGAATGTACTTGGTGCCTTGACTCCTACTTTCATCCTCAGTGGATTGTGTCGTGTCTATTAACGATATACCTCAATGACCGATAATCAAACGAAGTCTCATCGTGTTCGACTTCAACTCATTTATTCACACGATGTATACTTGCACCATCGACGGTTAGTGTAGAAGACCTCCAGTTCATAGTAGCAACACCTCATACCCGTTGTTGTCTTTCATAGTACCAGAACCTATATGAATTCAGTTATCATGGAAGATCATATTGTACTTCATTGTATACAAATGTATTCAATTGATTTTGAGACCAAACTCCACTGTGTCTTGTTCGTGACCTTGACTTCTTACGACATATGCCTACTTTATATTTCCTATTCATGGCCATGAATAGTTACCTTATATATATTCACATGGATCTGCAGTGTACTTCAGATTGGAAGCCATGTGTACAGAGTCAACATATATTTTAATATTCTAAGGGGTGACTAGTTCCTCCAGCTGGGTCCTCACTACTCCACTTCTTGGAATTATAAATTATTTCGACCATCGTTATTGCTCCTCTGACCTCACAAATTAGGGGGCATTTGTTATAGAATTTGTTTCCACACTCTATGCATCATGCTTTGATGGCCTTCCCTTTCCCTCTCTAGACTCAATTACCCCATTTTGCTCAATCTAAAGTCAAAAATTCATTTTTTTGTGCATATGTGCGGGCTACAGTTAGACAACCTGTGTATACATAGGTTGCTCCATTACATCCCGCGTACATTAGGTTTTGTGCTCAAAATTAAAAATATTTTGGGTTTTCCATGCCAAGTCATGGGATTCATAGCCTTTGGCCTTTCATATGCTGGAAACACTCCGATTAGACCCTTCATTTCCCTTTGAAGGCTATAAATTGAGCCATATACAAGCCTTGAGAAAGAGAGAAAATACACTCTGGAGAAATTTCACCTCATATTGAGTCTACATCCCTTTGTCCTTTAAGTCTGAACTTCTCTTATGTTCATCCCCCAAGCTCTTCCTATTTTGTGGAGGAGGAACCCAATTACTCCTATAACTTATGAGCTTGCCTTATGGAGGATTGAAGTGGTGAAGGCCGAGGTGGAGGGACTTAGTTTCTCGGTTCTGTCGAGTGCCACTATATAAAGTTGTCACATATGTATTTTTGTTTATTATGTTAATAGAAATACTCTTTTCTCATCCAATTATATGTTACAAATATTTGTATTATTTTCCATGGGTAAATTTGTTATACATGTTAATGGAATATGCTAGTTTATATGATAACACTTCATATATTTTCATATGCTTGTGTATCTTGAATGTTGAGGACAAGTTGCAGATATCAAGCATTGAATTGTGAACTCAAAAGTGGTCTCCTACGAACGTCCGGAGGAGGTAGGCTCTTGTCCTTTCTTTTGTTTGCATTTCCATTTATCTAGCATACTTGAGATTAGAGTTGTTTTCTGGGTGCCATTTCGTCTGTTGTGGTTTTACCCCAAGCCATAGAGAGTTTTTCCTTGTAACAATGTCTAAGGAGATTGAGCATTGATTTAGTAACGACATGATTGGTAACTTGAAATCAAGAAGTTACAAAGAAGACTAATATATTAACTGTAGTTAAAACTATTCAATGTCGATCTCATTACAATATATCATCCTTGCCTATTGGTACAATAATATTTATATATAACATATTTGCTATTAATTTTACCTATGATTCATATATAATATTTTTATTATTAATTTACCCTTAATAGATCAACTAGTTGGGCTTATGGTCATCAAAATCTTTCCCATACATAGAAAGTTGGATTTAATCATCCCAAGTGTAAGGTCTCCCATGACACACACCGAGCGTGCATGCTCCTTGGGTAGATTCAGTGATGGAATAGATGAAGAGCATAAGGAGGAAGCCATTGGTTGGGCAAATGAAGACATTTGGGTGTGAGTAGGAGCACCTTGGGTACATGATGGTGACATGCAACACCAAGGGGACACACACCTTACTTTCCCTAGAACAATTGATGGATACGTGGGTTGTGTCTGAGCAAGGGAGGGGAAACTTGGGAGCATGCCCAAGGAGTGGACCCATCTACCCTCGACAATGTAGGTGCACTAGAGAGGTTGGATGACCCCATCAACACATCCACGAGGAGTCATGGCGATCATCACGAGAACACACAAGGAAAGGGGGCACACCCAAGGATGGGGCGCATTGGTCCAAGAGACAAATGATTGATGGGAACACATTCTTGGATGGGCACACCGGGTCCAATAAGGGGGCGCGGTGAGTCATTTGAGAGTGGGTTTTTGAAGGGGAAAGATACACCCAAGAGACATGATGATTCACACAAGTGACCCTTGGAGCTCCTATAAGAGAAAGGGCGCACAACAAAAGGAATAGCATTTGGACAAGAGATTTGGAGAATAATTTTGAGGCAAGTACGAGGCAATGAACTAAGGAAAAATTACCAAGATGGAAGACAAGTAGCCAAGAGTTTTATGCTTTGGGAGGATTTGGGGAAGTCTGGAAATGCATGTCTATAGAAGCATGTGTGAGGAAGAACCAAAATTTGTGTTAGCTTGGTGAAAGTTTTCAGAAACGAAGTGACAACAAGTTTGTGGTCGTGGGAATGTGTGAGGTACACCACAATAGGTTTTGGAGATAGTTGTGACAGAGATTCTTGGTGTGATGAATCTTTTTATGAGTGTCTTGGTGAGGTGAGGTGAGTCATGTGACTTTGTCGAATTTGTAAACCAAGCCAATAATACTCTGATATCGTAATTGTTTTTCAATAACAAAGACTTAGCCGAGTGTTATGATCTATTTTTTTTGCCCACACTATTTCTGTGTTTATCTTCATTTGTTCCACAATTGTTCTCTTGGATTCTCATGTTCATGGATGTATGATTGTATAAGACTAAGTGTTAAACTGCGTTAACAATTATCTAAGTATACAAGAGTTTCACTGGAGTAGGAGTGTTACTCGTTGGTAGTCGAGAACATAGTATGTGTATTCTCTAGGAGGAGAGGTGTAGTCCAAACGAAGTATGGTGGGTGTGTTGAGAAACCAAGTAAGAACCATCGTAGTGCCACACACCCTCATGAGGTGAAAAATAAAAATATATGATTAGGCATCCTGTGGGGCCGTGAAAGGTGGTATCATAGAAAACTTGGGAAACAATTCGGTGCTCTTCACCACTACTGCTATTAGAAAAGTTGTTGGGGAGGGGCACACTTGTTGGTGAAACAGTCTACACATAGGATTAATGAGGGATTGATGGAATGAACCATCGCAGAAGAAACCTGAGAACAGACTTAGTGGTTTGTGATGGAATTGAAAAGTATGTTTGTGGATGAATCCATGACTTGTGAATAGAACTAAGCACACCCCTTGATCAGGTCAAGTGCATAGTTCCATGGGCGAACCAAGCACTTGGTCAAGGAAGATGAATGCAGGATTGTTGCATAACTTGTCATAGACCCGAACATAGAGTTGAACATAGAAACAGTTGGGAACAAACCTTGGTGAATGGTTTTGCAATGTGAGTTGTTTCGTCACAGTTGGTTTGAGCACAATCCTAGGTGCATACACATACCAAGGGAAAATATCGTAAGGGGTGAAACGAGCACTTGGATGTATAGATTATCGTGAGACTCATTGCATACTTGGGACATTGCAGAGGAGTTGTGTAGAACTATTGAGAAGGCCAAGTGACAAGGGTCAAGTAGTGAAATGGACGATGAAAATGATGAAGCTTGGAAGGTCAAGAGAGATAATGTAACTCAATGATTCGAGAAACTTTAAGAGACTTTGGAGAGGATGGATGAATTCGATGCATGGATAGAGTTAGAGATCAATAGAGTGAGAGATTTAACGAGAGGGACTGAGACATTTATACTATATGCATTGAGAGCACTTGGGGAGGAGAGCATCCAACATGAAGGAAACAACAAAGGATCAACCCAGACCACTCGTGAGGAAAGGTAGGTTAATTGAGTGCTACCTCTATTCGCAAAATCATTTTATGAGGGATTGTCCAATGCAAGGAAAGTTGGCTCTATTGGTCGAGGAGGAGGCTCAACTCACACCAATAGTGGAAGAGTCAGAACCCTTGGAAGAGATGGTTCAAGTGCATAAGATAACAAAATAAATGAACGAAGTCATGGAAATGTTGGTGGAACGCATGCAGGAGTTCAAGACAAGAGATCAAGGATAGTTTTCACAAAGTGAAGTAGTTGAAGGAATCTACTTTGTGGATACAACGATAAGTGGGATGAAGATGGAATATTTGGTTGACATGGGAGAAACATACAATTTTTCGAGTGAGCAAGCCACAAATTCTCTTCATCACAAACTTGAGAGTTGCACTGGGACGTGTAAAGTGTTGAAATCAACGACAATGTTGGTGACAAGAATCGTTCATTCAACACCATTAAGAGTTTGGGAATGGTTTGGAAACATGGATTTGTTGGTAGATCCATTGGAATATCATGCGATGATAATGGGTTTGGACTTCCTTAGACTTTCCAAAGAAGCTCCTGTCATTCACAGAAGTTTCTTAGTATTATTGGACAAGGCCAAAACACCAAGCACACCCTTGATGACAAATAAGAAACTTGGGAGGACGCCTAGGATTTATGTAATCAGGTTGGTAGAAGGAGTCAGTGGGAGCACCGACAAGCCTTGCAACGTGACATGACAACTATAAGCCATCCACAACCCAACATCTCTAAGTAGTCTAGGGAAATAAGAGAAACAACTAATTGTGATGAAGACTTCGATGAAGACAACCACGGGGAAAGTTGGTCAATTGAGGAACCCGCAGAACCATGAAAGTGAGTTTAAGAGGCATTTGGACTCTTCACTTTCCATGGAGAAATGGGATGAACATCACCAAGTGAATACTCATCAACAATAGGTTATGGATGTTGTGGAGGATCGGGTATTAGACTTACCCACCACAAAATTTCCAAGAGTTGAGCCAAGATAGTGCATGGAGGCACTTAATCAATCAGATTTGGAGATGGATGTGGAGGAGGTAGGAGTTGAAGACTGGAATCCAACAACGATCGTGAACTTTTGTAGGAAGGCCATGGGGATATATGAATTCCAACTTACTACAAAATGACTTGAGGAATTGGGATGCACATTGAAGGAAGTTCATTTGGTCATGTGATACTTAAGCATGGAGCACAAGTCAGAGTACATGATGTATGCCAATATCCTTGGTGGCGACTATTGGGTACACTCTATATATTAAACAAAGAAGACAAAGACGTGTTTTTGGGAGCAAGAAACAAAAATGGTGATGCCTAGTGGAGGTGTCATTGAAAGACTCAAGAAAGAAAGTTGAGAAACGACATATGAGTTGTGAAGGTGACTTGCCAAATTGGGGTAAGAGGAAAGACCTTTTCCATAATCAAAGTGGTTTGGCTAAGTGAGACGAATAGGTTGAGATTGCACTGGGTGACTCAACAAGACTAATAGGGTTTGGACATGATGACGATGAAGCAAACAAAAAAGGGCTTGTTGGATGTGGAGACATGCATTCTCTAGCAATGAATGTGATAGTTAGACTGATCACCCAACTAGTTCAAAAATTGAGAGGATCTAATGTACATGACACACAAATGACAGAGTCAAAGTATCAAATCCATCATAGGTCAAGAGAATCCAAGACTTGGGAATACTTTGTAGAACTTCTTGAGGAGAGTTTGTCTTGATGACAACAATTGTTGAGTGGTGACGAGATCCAGAGATGGGGTAGAGACACCATGTATTTCAATAGATGTTTTCGGGGATGGAAACAACTTGGAATGGCGGAGGATGTAAGGTGTCCCATGAAACCCATCGAGCACACATGCTCCTTGGGTAGATTCAGTGATGAAACAGATGAAGACCACAAGGAGGAAGAGATCATTTGGGAAAATGAAGAAATTTGGGTGTGAGAAGGAGCACCTTGGGTGCATGATGGTGATTTGCAATGCTAAGGGGGTACACACCTTACTTTCCTTGTAATAATTTACGGAGACTTGGATTGTGTTTTGGAAAGGGCGGGGAAACTTGGGAGCATTCCCAAGGAGGGGACCCATATGCCCTCAAAAACATGGAGGCACCGGAGAGGTTGGGCGACCCCATCAACACACCCACGAGAAGTCACGATGATCGACATGAGAACGCACAAGGCAAGGGTGCGTCGGTCCAAGAGACAAATAGTTGATGGGCATGTGGGCTTCGATGGGCGCACCGAGTCCATGGAGGGGGCACAATGAGTCGTTTGAGTGTTGGTTTGTGAAGGGGCACAACACTTAAAAGACATGACATTTCTCACAAGTGACCCTTGGATTTCCTATAAGAGAAAGGGTGCACAACAAAAGGAAGGCATAAAATTTGGGAAGCATATTTGGAGAACAAGTTTGAGGCAACGAACTAAGGCAGAGTTGCCAAGATGGAAAACAAGTAGCCAAGAGTTGGACGCAATGGGAGGTTTTGGGGAAGTATGGAAATACGGGTCTATGGAGGCATGTGTGAGGCAAAATTGAAATTTGTGTTATCTTGGTGAAAGTCTGCAGAAACAAAGGGACATCAAGTCTGCAGTTGTGGGAACATCTGAGTTGTGCCGCAAGAGGTTGCAAAGATAGTTGTAACATAGAGATTTGGTGTGATAAATTTGTTTATGAGTGTCTTGGTGAGGTGAGATGATTAGTGTGACTCTTCTAAATTTGTAAACCAAGATAGTAGTGTTCATATTGTAATCGTTTCACAATAAAAAATAGTTAGTCGTGTGTTAGGCACGGTTTGTGCCACCCACACTATTTTTTTATTGTCTTCATTTGTTCCGTAGTTGTTCTCTTGGATTCTCATGTTCATGGATGTATGCTTGTATAATATTAAGTGTTAAAATATGTTAACAATTGTCTAAGTATACAAGAGTTGCACTAGAGTAGGAGTATGACTTGTCGGTATCCTAGAATGGAGTATGGGTATGCTCTAGGTGGAGAGGCGTAGTCCAGACGAAGTATTCTTGGTGTGCCAAGAAACCAAGTAAGAATCACCACTGTGTCGCATGCCCTCAAGAGGTGAATGATCGCAAGATTTGATCAGGCATCCTCTAGGGTCATGACACTAGGTCTATTACTTTCATTGTAAGTCAAGTTTCCAAATATGTAGATGTTCAACTCTAACGACTTGATGGGTGGTTTACATGTGAGCTAAATT
This sequence comes from Picea engelmannii, assembly GCA_009831015.1. Lineage (NCBI taxonomy): Eukaryota > Viridiplantae > Streptophyta > Pinopsida > Pinales > Pinaceae > Picea > Picea engelmannii. The sequence goes on from ML803257.1 coordinate 237,436, forward strand.
TGTTAGATGTAATTGCTAGCAAAATATTCAAACATGTTAATTTACA
>ML803257.1:242365-260860 GCA_009831015.1 Picea engelmannii
GCAATACTACCATGGTCACCAATGTCAATCCATTTCAATATGTCTTGACAAGATGTATCATATGGGGGGAATACAGTAAATGGATTGTGATTTTGCAAGAATTTGATCTTGATTTTGTCTCTACAAAATCTAAGAAATCACTAGTCTTTGTAGAATTAATGTCAGATTTCCCTACGTAGGATGAGGACATGGTTTACGATGACTCATTTGTTGATGATCACATTTCCCTTCTCTCATCTTCGGACCCCTGGTATGGAGATATTTTAATATATCTTCAAACTATGAAGCTTACCCAACATGTTTTGTGAGACGACTGACGATGTATACGCCATCAAGCCAAAAACTGCCTCATTATCGATGACACTTTGTATCGTCGAGGAGTGGACCCTATTTTTCTTCCTTGTTTGACTAACAAATAAGTTGAAGCTGCACTCAATGAATGTCATGACGAGGTTTGTGGTGGTCACTTATCTGGGCTTATGAAAACACAAAAAATATTTTGAGATGGTTATTTTTGGCCGTCGATTTTTAAGGATTGCGTAGAAGTAGTAAAGAAGTGTCACCCTTGCTAGGTGTTTTCCTGTAAGACACACTCGCACCTTGCCCCTTTACACCCAGTCATTATTGTCAGTCCATTCACCAAGTGGGGGGTGGATTTCATGGATTTCAACCCAGCCTCAGCTAGGGGGAACAACCACATTATCGTGGTCATGGATTATTTTACTAAGTGGGATGAGGCCATGCCTACAGTTAAATCTGACTGTGAGATTACGACACATTTCGTATTCAATCAGATTATAGATTGGTTTGGAATTCTGAAGGAGATTTTCACTGACCATGGAAGTCACTTCCAGAACACGATGATGATATATTTAGCATCAAAATTAGGGTTCATGCAAGATCATTCATCGTCCTATTATCCCCAGGAAAATGGCCAAGTGGAGGCCGTGAATAAATATCTCAAAGCCATTTTTCAAAACACTATCAAGGAGAGTAAATATAACTGGCATGTGATGCTTTACCCTACTCTATGGGCATACTGAACCACAATAAATACTTCCACGGGTATTTCACCATTCCATCTAGTCCACAGACTGGAGTTGATCCTTCCCATTGAATGTGAAATCCCTTCTCTTAAGTTAGCAATTGATCTCCTACATGACACGACTAATATCAAAGAATTCCTTGTACACTTAGAGCAACTCAATGAGCAGCTTCGAGATGCCACTCTATCCATCGAGGAAAATAAGCATCGTGTTAAGGTTCAATATGATAAATATATCCATCCTCAACAATATGTTGAGGGTGACTTGATCCTTCTTTATGACCAAGATAAATAATGACTAGGGGTAGGAAAGTTCAACCCCATGTGGCACGGTCCTTATATAGTGAGACGTGTCCTAGAAAAATAAGCTTATGAGTTAGAGGATTATGAAGGGAATATACTGAAGGATCCTAGAAATGGGCTCTATCTCAAGAAGTATTATGCTTGAGTCCTCCAGCTCGAGCATGAGCTTTGTATACTATTGTAATTTAGTGTATATAGTTTTCTATGGTCCTTTTGTGTCATCGATTCTCTTATTGAGTTTCCCCTTGGTTGGCAGATGTCAAAGAAATCATTGGTTTTCTTAGAATTCACAGATGGTGCCAGTCATCATACTCAGAACCTAGCTTCCGTCGCTTGGGTTATCTATTTTCTTAACGAACAACTGGTGTATTCAGGAGGCATTTGTTAAGATCCATCGACGAACAATGTGGTTGAGTATATCATCATTATTGAGCTATTGCACGATGCCATTTCACATGGTATTCGATATTTAGAGGTTCGCTTGGATTCCTAGTTAGTTGTGTGTCAATTGAACGACGTGTACCAGGTTAGGGATCCTCTACTACTCCGACGATTCCTTCGGGTTCAACCTTGGAATGATATTTTGATTTCATTACTTATAATCATGTCCCTATAAGTTCTAATCGAGTATCTGACACATATGCAAATTGCGTTTAAGATTGACATTTGTTACATAACTAAGAAAAGGAAATACACATTCATTCACTCATTGTAAGATACATAAGTAAAGTTGAAGAACATTTTTTTTGTATTTCATGCATCAAGTCCAACAAATATGGTATCATAGTACAAAATTAGGCTTGTAGCCTTCAAAACATATATGGTCAGTACGTCAAATGACCATGTCGTCTAAGCTCGCGGTCCCGGGTGTGTTTCATGATAGCACACTATAATGTTTGCGAGACGTCGAAAGAGTCTCACCCATGCACGAGGTACACCTACAAACTGCCTCTACATAGCCTAAGGAAGATCCTTGACCTGGACCATAGGAATCCTGTGCGTCAGACGTGACAGGTTTCCCTGCATGTTCTGAAGCACTCGCTCTACATCCTTTCCCACCATGTCCTCTCCTTTCCCCCTGTGTCAATGTTGTGGGTATCCATCCGGTCGTCGTGGACCTACATCTATGTAAGAAAGATAAAACATTAGTATATGATACCATACCAAAAATATTTGCATTTTTTTTTTGCACTTCTCAAATAAAAAAGCACAAAAAATGAAATATACAAAAATTAAAATTCTTATCGATCTTCCTGAAGGTAGATCCTAGTGGTAACGACATGTCACAATCCCCTAGGTAGTCAATCCCCTCATAGGGATAGTCATCGATGGAAATAATATGTTGTCACCACTAGTGAAATAACTCATCATTTTAGGGGGTTGGCACCCTACCACCTCCCAACCGCCTCATTACCTTGGTCCATCGGGTCATGGTTGGATCGCGTAGACCATGTGGAAGAACTTCCACTCTAGGACTAAGGGATATAATGCTCTTGAAGAAAAAATTACATAAAATGGAGGCAAACCCAAAGTTCCTCATCCTCCCAAGTTTGCAATCCGTAAGTTGGCTTTTCATGTTGGCCAACAACGAGGTGCTCCAGTCATAAAATGTGGGTCTCAAACACTGTACAACATAAAACATAAGTTGCCTCGATACCTGATGTAACGAGGCCAATCCTGATATCCATGTGAGCACTAGGATGATAATCTTCAGGATTGGGTTCTCAATTTCCCTAATAGGGAGTTGTCTCCCCACTTTCTTTGTATCTGCAACGCAGTAGGTGGAGATGTACTCTTCTATAGTCATCCTACCACCAACCTCTCAGGCCTTGATATTTACCATCTTGCCCCGGTGAGACAAACCTATAATGAAATAAATATCTTCCACCTTAATTCTCAATGGTTGTCCATCAAGATTGAAGGCCTTCATCTTCAGATCCCAGTAGCTTATCAACGTTTGGAGCAACCTCGCTTATGCCATCATTCCTTTCATGCCCCAAAACTTATAAAGCCCACATATTTGCAATTCTTGTTGGGCTCTATGATCTCCTTCTACTGCAGCATCAACATCCTCATGCTGTCTTTCCCCCCATTCAATCACCATCCTACAAGGGAAACATCAATTTTTGAGTCATTTTTTCTTAAAAAAAATGTTCACGGAGATGTATGTGGGATACCATTTAAATAGTCGTGTATAGGGCTCGATATATGTGGGAAGGATTTGATTTTCCTGTGTACATGGGGTCGTATACATGGCCCGATGAACTATATCCCGCGTACACCCATTTTCCTACTTTACATTCTCCAAAACTAAAAAATTGAAGACTATAATTAAAATTTAAACCATGACAATAGAAGACCATGGGATGGGCACTTAATTGGTCCAGATGATTTCCAATTTCGTTTCTTGTAGCTCCCAGAATTGTCACTGGAAGATCGTGGGTGAAATGGCCTCAAAAGTACTATGTGGGTAAAAAATTCAAAATGACATGGTAAAACTTGTTATTTTTACTATTTATAGAAAAAAAATACCCACTTTATATAGTTTTCACCCTATTTTTCCTATTTCTTAAACCATATGGACTAATTATGTAGTGTCAGACTTGGTTTGAAGTGGTTTTTTTAGGATATAATGAATTTCTAGCACTCTTTAGACCGTTTGTGCCTCCAACATGTATATACCATCACTGGCATATAGGATAGGTTTTCACCTCACCTTTGTATTTCTACATTGTCCTATGACCACGCTTCATCTGCCCTAGGTATGAACCCATTTTTTAGTGACATGGAACCTTCTCGTTGTTACTAGAAGTTTTGTTATTAAGTGGTAGAGACTCACCAAACATGGGTACCCTAGTTAGAACACTTTTTCCATTTGGTGCCCATGCATAAGTTACTCCATAGGTCCGGGAGTCCCTTGTAGTCTTATTACGACTTTGAGCTCAAACCTCATTTTTATTACTCAATCTCATTCTAACCACTACCTATGGGACTCCCTCCATTATGTGCTACTTAGAACAACATACTAGAGTCTTAGTTAAGCTCTTTTCAGACTCCTTAAAAAGAAAAGATTGATGAGTGAACTTGTCTCTTTCACACTCGTTAAAAGGTTTCAAAAGGACGTCTATTTCGGTATAATTTTAACCCTTTTCCGGACAAAACAGACTAATTACGAAAAAGGAAAACTCTAGTCACTAGTGGCTAGAAGATCTCTCCTTGGTATCGTTTTATGATTTTTCGGGCATAGGGGACTAAATCTATGAAAAAGAACATTACTAGAAGTTTCTTTCTAGTGTTGAGTTGTAATTGCATTTTATCACCTTGCGCGCATTGTTGAGCCTAATGTCGACTCCCGATTGCTAATTATAAGCCTATTGCCCAAAAAATTCTCAACATGCACCAAGCATTTCCTTCCATATATCCTTTGCAGCTTGACACCCTTTACCCTAAGAGGAAATATCCCCCCGAGTGCCCATATACCACATGTGTTCCCTTACATAACGCATGGTATGTTCCACTGCATGGAACTTGTTGACTTTCTTGTGACACTTGTTTCCTCTCTTGTATCATAACAATCTTCAACATTAAAAAAAAAAGGGTGGGAAAAGAATATTATCTCATGTTGATAGCAGTCTCATCGCCTTTGAACATAGCACAAATTTTTTAGTCCATTCATCAAAGGTGTGGGTTTAGTGTGGACTTAGGAAGTTGTACTCATTACTCAGAGTTAGTCTCCTTTGTCTAGTTATTCTTCCAGTCCTTATGGGGAGTTTGTCGATGCCTCTTGCGTAAAAACAAATTGGTCTATCATCAGTCCCGAGTCTATTCTGCCTAAGTTGTCCATTTGTCTCATGCTATGGTTCAAAGGAAATCCAAACATGTGTCGGTCATTCCTTAGAATTCTTGACTTTGCATGTTGGCCATTCCCTTACAAGTGAATCTCATAATCACATGAAGTTGTAGTCCTACCTTGCACCCTGGACCTACTTTCATCATTGATAGGTGAACTTGAACCCAACATATGACATCTCCTCATTGGTCCCTGAATGGGTGGTATCCCTTGTGTTCGACAACAATAAGTCTATTCACACATTGGGATGCATGCAGTGTCTTGGATTTCATTAGTCCTTATTGGTGGCTTCCTCGCCTCTATTGATAGTTTTCATTATTGGATACTATTCATAGGGTCTCTTTCATGTACTACTTACATTTGGTGCATGTGAGAGACACACATATTCATTGGTTTGTGCATATCCTATTCATCCAAGTTATTCCTAATTATAAAAGTATAGATTTGTACCTCACGTTGGATGATGAGAGATACCTCAATGCTCTCCTTATAGCGGGTCTCCTTCCATCAACCTCAACTCATCTATTCTGGAATTGAGATCTAGAGTCTTAAGAATACCTAGAGACTTGCAATCATCAGTAGTAGGTTATCTCACCATTGACAGTTGGGAATACATCAATATCTCATGTTCGATGGATTCCTAAAGTGTTCGACCTCAACACCTTTATTCACACTTGTTGAATGTACTTGGTGCCTTGACTCCTACTTTCATCCTCAGTGGATTGTGTCGTGTCTATTAACGATATACCTCAATGACCGATAATCAAACGAAGTCTCATCGTGTTCGACTTCAACTCATTTATTCACACGATGTATACTTGCACCATCGACGGTTAGTGTAGAAGACCTCCAGTTCATAGTAGCAACACCTCATACCCGTTGTTGTCTTTCATAGTACCAGAACCTATATGAATTCAGTTATCATGGAAGATCATATTGTACTTCATTGTATACAAATGTATTCAATTGATTTTGAGACCAAACTCCACTGTGTCTTGTTCGTGACCTTGACTTCTTACGACATATGCCTACTTTATATTTCCTATTCATGGCCATGAATAGTTACCTTATATATATTCACATGGATCTGCAGTGTACTTCAGATTGGAAGCCATGTGTACAGAGTCAACATATATTTTAATATTCTAAGGGGTGACTAGTTCCTCCAGCTGGGTCCTCACTACTCCACTTCTTGGAATTATAAATTATTTCGACCATCGTTATTGCTCCTCTGACCTCACAAATTAGGGGGCATTTGTTATAGAATTTGTTTCCACACTCTATGCATCATGCTTTGATGGCCTTCCCTTTCCCTCTCTAGACTCAATTACCCCATTTTGCTCAATCTAAAGTCAAAAATTCATTTTTTTGTGCATATGTGCGGGCTACAGTTAGACAACCTGTGTATACATAGGTTGCTCCATTACATCCCGCGTACATTAGGTTTTGTGCTCAAAATTAAAAATATTTTGGGTTTTCCATGCCAAGTCATGGGATTCATAGCCTTTGGCCTTTCATATGCTGGAAACACTCCGATTAGACCCTTCATTTCCCTTTGAAGGCTATAAATTGAGCCATATACAAGCCTTGAGAAAGAGAGAAAATACACTCTGGAGAAATTTCACCTCATATTGAGTCTACATCCCTTTGTCCTTTAAGTCTGAACTTCTCTTATGTTCATCCCCCAAGCTCTTCCTATTTTGTGGAGGAGGAACCCAATTACTCCTATAACTTATGAGCTTGCCTTATGGAGGATTGAAGTGGTGAAGGCCGAGGTGGAGGGACTTAGTTTCTCGGTTCTGTCGAGTGCCACTATATAAAGTTGTCACATATGTATTTTTGTTTATTATGTTAATAGAAATACTCTTTTCTCATCCAATTATATGTTACAAATATTTGTATTATTTTCCATGGGTAAATTTGTTATACATGTTAATGGAATATGCTAGTTTATATGATAACACTTCATATATTTTCATATGCTTGTGTATCTTGAATGTTGAGGACAAGTTGCAGATATCAAGCATTGAATTGTGAACTCAAAAGTGGTCTCCTACGAACGTCCGGAGGAGGTAGGCTCTTGTCCTTTCTTTTGTTTGCATTTCCATTTATCTAGCATACTTGAGATTAGAGTTGTTTTCTGGGTGCCATTTCGTCTGTTGTGGTTTTACCCCAAGCCATAGAGAGTTTTTCCTTGTAACAATGTCTAAGGAGATTGAGCATTGATTTAGTAACGACATGATTGGTAACTTGAAATCAAGAAGTTACAAAGAAGACTAATATATTAACTGTAGTTAAAACTATTCAATGTCGATCTCATTACAATATATCATCCTTGCCTATTGGTACAATAATATTTATATATAACATATTTGCTATTAATTTTACCTATGATTCATATATAATATTTTTATTATTAATTTACCCTTAATAGATCAACTAGTTGGGCTTATGGTCATCAAAATCTTTCCCATACATAGAAAGTTGGATTTAATCATCCCAAGTGTAAGGTCTCCCATGACACACACCGAGCGTGCATGCTCCTTGGGTAGATTCAGTGATGGAATAGATGAAGAGCATAAGGAGGAAGCCATTGGTTGGGCAAATGAAGACATTTGGGTGTGAGTAGGAGCACCTTGGGTACATGATGGTGACATGCAACACCAAGGGGACACACACCTTACTTTCCCTAGAACAATTGATGGATACGTGGGTTGTGTCTGAGCAAGGGAGGGGAAACTTGGGAGCATGCCCAAGGAGTGGACCCATCTACCCTCGACAATGTAGGTGCACTAGAGAGGTTGGATGACCCCATCAACACATCCACGAGGAGTCATGGCGATCATCACGAGAACACACAAGGAAAGGGGGCACACCCAAGGATGGGGCGCATTGGTCCAAGAGACAAATGATTGATGGGAACACATTCTTGGATGGGCACACCGGGTCCAATAAGGGGGCGCGGTGAGTCATTTGAGAGTGGGTTTTTGAAGGGGAAAGATACACCCAAGAGACATGATGATTCACACAAGTGACCCTTGGAGCTCCTATAAGAGAAAGGGCGCACAACAAAAGGAATAGCATTTGGACAAGAGATTTGGAGAATAATTTTGAGGCAAGTACGAGGCAATGAACTAAGGAAAAATTACCAAGATGGAAGACAAGTAGCCAAGAGTTTTATGCTTTGGGAGGATTTGGGGAAGTCTGGAAATGCATGTCTATAGAAGCATGTGTGAGGAAGAACCAAAATTTGTGTTAGCTTGGTGAAAGTTTTCAGAAACGAAGTGACAACAAGTTTGTGGTCGTGGGAATGTGTGAGGTACACCACAATAGGTTTTGGAGATAGTTGTGACAGAGATTCTTGGTGTGATGAATCTTTTTATGAGTGTCTTGGTGAGGTGAGGTGAGTCATGTGACTTTGTCGAATTTGTAAACCAAGCCAATAATACTCTGATATCGTAATTGTTTTTCAATAACAAAGACTTAGCCGAGTGTTATGATCTATTTTTTTTGCCCACACTATTTCTGTGTTTATCTTCATTTGTTCCACAATTGTTCTCTTGGATTCTCATGTTCATGGATGTATGATTGTATAAGACTAAGTGTTAAACTGCGTTAACAATTATCTAAGTATACAAGAGTTTCACTGGAGTAGGAGTGTTACTCGTTGGTAGTCGAGAACATAGTATGTGTATTCTCTAGGAGGAGAGGTGTAGTCCAAACGAAGTATGGTGGGTGTGTTGAGAAACCAAGTAAGAACCATCGTAGTGCCACACACCCTCATGAGGTGAAAAATAAAAATATATGATTAGGCATCCTGTGGGGCCGTGAAAGGTGGTATCATAGAAAACTTGGGAAACAATTCGGTGCTCTTCACCACTACTGCTATTAGAAAAGTTGTTGGGGAGGGGCACACTTGTTGGTGAAACAGTCTACACATAGGATTAATGAGGGATTGATGGAATGAACCATCGCAGAAGAAACCTGAGAACAGACTTAGTGGTTTGTGATGGAATTGAAAAGTATGTTTGTGGATGAATCCATGACTTGTGAATAGAACTAAGCACACCCCTTGATCAGGTCAAGTGCATAGTTCCATGGGCGAACCAAGCACTTGGTCAAGGAAGATGAATGCAGGATTGTTGCATAACTTGTCATAGACCCGAACATAGAGTTGAACATAGAAACAGTTGGGAACAAACCTTGGTGAATGGTTTTGCAATGTGAGTTGTTTCGTCACAGTTGGTTTGAGCACAATCCTAGGTGCATACACATACCAAGGGAAAATATCGTAAGGGGTGAAACGAGCACTTGGATGTATAGATTATCGTGAGACTCATTGCATACTTGGGACATTGCAGAGGAGTTGTGTAGAACTATTGAGAAGGCCAAGTGACAAGGGTCAAGTAGTGAAATGGACGATGAAAATGATGAAGCTTGGAAGGTCAAGAGAGATAATGTAACTCAATGATTCGAGAAACTTTAAGAGACTTTGGAGAGGATGGATGAATTCGATGCATGGATAGAGTTAGAGATCAATAGAGTGAGAGATTTAACGAGAGGGACTGAGACATTTATACTATATGCATTGAGAGCACTTGGGGAGGAGAGCATCCAACATGAAGGAAACAACAAAGGATCAACCCAGACCACTCGTGAGGAAAGGTAGGTTAATTGAGTGCTACCTCTATTCGCAAAATCATTTTATGAGGGATTGTCCAATGCAAGGAAAGTTGGCTCTATTGGTCGAGGAGGAGGCTCAACTCACACCAATAGTGGAAGAGTCAGAACCCTTGGAAGAGATGGTTCAAGTGCATAAGATAACAAAATAAATGAACGAAGTCATGGAAATGTTGGTGGAACGCATGCAGGAGTTCAAGACAAGAGATCAAGGATAGTTTTCACAAAGTGAAGTAGTTGAAGGAATCTACTTTGTGGATACAACGATAAGTGGGATGAAGATGGAATATTTGGTTGACATGGGAGAAACATACAATTTTTCGAGTGAGCAAGCCACAAATTCTCTTCATCACAAACTTGAGAGTTGCACTGGGACGTGTAAAGTGTTGAAATCAACGACAATGTTGGTGACAAGAATCGTTCATTCAACACCATTAAGAGTTTGGGAATGGTTTGGAAACATGGATTTGTTGGTAGATCCATTGGAATATCATGCGATGATAATGGGTTTGGACTTCCTTAGACTTTCCAAAGAAGCTCCTGTCATTCACAGAAGTTTCTTAGTATTATTGGACAAGGCCAAAACACCAAGCACACCCTTGATGACAAATAAGAAACTTGGGAGGACGCCTAGGATTTATGTAATCAGGTTGGTAGAAGGAGTCAGTGGGAGCACCGACAAGCCTTGCAACGTGACATGACAACTATAAGCCATCCACAACCCAACATCTCTAAGTAGTCTAGGGAAATAAGAGAAACAACTAATTGTGATGAAGACTTCGATGAAGACAACCACGGGGAAAGTTGGTCAATTGAGGAACCCGCAGAACCATGAAAGTGAGTTTAAGAGGCATTTGGACTCTTCACTTTCCATGGAGAAATGGGATGAACATCACCAAGTGAATACTCATCAACAATAGGTTATGGATGTTGTGGAGGATCGGGTATTAGACTTACCCACCACAAAATTTCCAAGAGTTGAGCCAAGATAGTGCATGGAGGCACTTAATCAATCAGATTTGGAGATGGATGTGGAGGAGGTAGGAGTTGAAGACTGGAATCCAACAACGATCGTGAACTTTTGTAGGAAGGCCATGGGGATATATGAATTCCAACTTACTACAAAATGACTTGAGGAATTGGGATGCACATTGAAGGAAGTTCATTTGGTCATGTGATACTTAAGCATGGAGCACAAGTCAGAGTACATGATGTATGCCAATATCCTTGGTGGCGACTATTGGGTACACTCTATATATTAAACAAAGAAGACAAAGACGTGTTTTTGGGAGCAAGAAACAAAAATGGTGATGCCTAGTGGAGGTGTCATTGAAAGACTCAAGAAAGAAAGTTGAGAAACGACATATGAGTTGTGAAGGTGACTTGCCAAATTGGGGTAAGAGGAAAGACCTTTTCCATAATCAAAGTGGTTTGGCTAAGTGAGACGAATAGGTTGAGATTGCACTGGGTGACTCAACAAGACTAATAGGGTTTGGACATGATGACGATGAAGCAAACAAAAAAGGGCTTGTTGGATGTGGAGACATGCATTCTCTAGCAATGAATGTGATAGTTAGACTGATCACCCAACTAGTTCAAAAATTGAGAGGATCTAATGTACATGACACACAAATGACAGAGTCAAAGTATCAAATCCATCATAGGTCAAGAGAATCCAAGACTTGGGAATACTTTGTAGAACTTCTTGAGGAGAGTTTGTCTTGATGACAACAATTGTTGAGTGGTGACGAGATCCAGAGATGGGGTAGAGACACCATGTATTTCAATAGATGTTTTCGGGGATGGAAACAACTTGGAATGGCGGAGGATGTAAGGTGTCCCATGAAACCCATCGAGCACACATGCTCCTTGGGTAGATTCAGTGATGAAACAGATGAAGACCACAAGGAGGAAGAGATCATTTGGGAAAATGAAGAAATTTGGGTGTGAGAAGGAGCACCTTGGGTGCATGATGGTGATTTGCAATGCTAAGGGGGTACACACCTTACTTTCCTTGTAATAATTTACGGAGACTTGGATTGTGTTTTGGAAAGGGCGGGGAAACTTGGGAGCATTCCCAAGGAGGGGACCCATATGCCCTCAAAAACATGGAGGCACCGGAGAGGTTGGGCGACCCCATCAACACACCCACGAGAAGTCACGATGATCGACATGAGAACGCACAAGGCAAGGGTGCGTCGGTCCAAGAGACAAATAGTTGATGGGCATGTGGGCTTCGATGGGCGCACCGAGTCCATGGAGGGGGCACAATGAGTCGTTTGAGTGTTGGTTTGTGAAGGGGCACAACACTTAAAAGACATGACATTTCTCACAAGTGACCCTTGGATTTCCTATAAGAGAAAGGGTGCACAACAAAAGGAAGGCATAAAATTTGGGAAGCATATTTGGAGAACAAGTTTGAGGCAACGAACTAAGGCAGAGTTGCCAAGATGGAAAACAAGTAGCCAAGAGTTGGACGCAATGGGAGGTTTTGGGGAAGTATGGAAATACGGGTCTATGGAGGCATGTGTGAGGCAAAATTGAAATTTGTGTTATCTTGGTGAAAGTCTGCAGAAACAAAGGGACATCAAGTCTGCAGTTGTGGGAACATCTGAGTTGTGCCGCAAGAGGTTGCAAAGATAGTTGTAACATAGAGATTTGGTGTGATAAATTTGTTTATGAGTGTCTTGGTGAGGTGAGATGATTAGTGTGACTCTTCTAAATTTGTAAACCAAGATAGTAGTGTTCATATTGTAATCGTTTCACAATAAAAAATAGTTAGTCGTGTGTTAGGCACGGTTTGTGCCACCCACACTATTTTTTTATTGTCTTCATTTGTTCCGTAGTTGTTCTCTTGGATTCTCATGTTCATGGATGTATGCTTGTATAATATTAAGTGTTAAAATATGTTAACAATTGTCTAAGTATACAAGAGTTGCACTAGAGTAGGAGTATGACTTGTCGGTATCCTAGAATGGAGTATGGGTATGCTCTAGGTGGAGAGGCGTAGTCCAGACGAAGTATTCTTGGTGTGCCAAGAAACCAAGTAAGAATCACCACTGTGTCGCATGCCCTCAAGAGGTGAATGATCGCAAGATTTGATCAGGCATCCTCTAGGGTCATGACACTAGGTCTATTACTTTCATTGTAAGTCAAGTTTCCAAATATGTAGATGTTCAACTCTAACGACTTGATGGGTGGTTTACATGTGAGCTAAATTTGTTAGATGTAATTGCTAGCAAAATATTCAAACATGTTAATTTACAGAGTTTACAAACCCTTTATTACAATTCTTTCTAAATGTCGGACACACTTCTTTGCGTGCATGCAAGTAGTTCACAATTCTTGTGTGGATTAGTGGAATTATATAATTTGCATTTATTTCCACAAAATATGCATAAAAATTATTTACAACTCAAAATATGTATATGATTATGCTTTTGTGTTGTAGTAAGCCAAGACCCCTGTAATTTACTTCACTTGAGATAATGAGCAACCATCCAATTTTGATTCAGATATTGACAACTAATTATAGACACTTTTCAAAATCTACTATATCATTGTTTGCCCAAAGGAACAATTGAGATAGTCATTGGAATTATAAGTAGTGATTTGAGTCCATAGTGGTCTAAGAGATCCCAACATTGTTCAATGCCAAATATCTATTACATGTAAAAAAACAATTCAATGGATTAAGAAAGGAAAATATCTATGAAAAACTTTTAAATTTTGTATTAATATAAAAAAAAACTTAGTATGTACACAACATTTAAATTTATTTCTAAACAAGAAAAAAAATAAAAGTAGCAATAACATGAGGAAATAGAAATCCATTACAAGGTGGAAATAAAAATCCATTACAAGGTGGCTTAATAGTCCAAAAACCAAAACCCCACATAGTGCGAAATAACAAATTACAAATTTTGAAAAATTTAATCATATCGTAATAAGTTATAAAATTGGAAGAAGGTTTATTTGTATCATGTACAAAATTGACCCATCAGGGAAATCAAATACAAAACGTCTAGATTACAAGACTTCACTTCAACAGAAACTATGCAAAATTTTATTGGCCTCGAAACAAATATTCACTGAATTTTCGGAAAACAATTATTTTACCTAAAATTTACCAAGATAATAAAATAAAAAATCTCTAGATTACAACACTTGAGCAAAAACAAGTAAATTTTAGGAGACCACAATGTCCATCTTTGCATAAATGTTCCCAAACTTTACTTAATGGAACAATTCATCAAAAAATCACACCTTATTGATAGCTTCTTTGTAATGGATTTGAAGCTATAAATGACGACAAACAGTCCATTGCGCTTTAAAAGGTACTCACATTAAATGTGACAAAACTAAAATCAACTTACGGTTGTTCTCAAAAGTCTTGAAGGCTTTAAAATTGATGGAAGTTAAGCAAAGAGAAAAACAATTTAAAAGAAAGAATGAATGTTTTCACAAGTAGCAAAAATGTTTTTACAACAATCTCTTGAAGAATGCTTTTGTTGTGAGTTATATATCCAGTCTTGAGCTATTGTATACATTTAACAAATGTCAACTACATGTACTATTTTATGGCAAAGTTTTTAATGAGAATTGGTCTTGTTCATTTCTTTTTTTGGTTAAATATTGAACATTCTTTTTGAAATGATTGACACAAGTAAAAGAATACTAAGTCAGACTTAAATGGATATTAACTAACATTTCTAGATATTAAAAATGTGAAGTTGAAATTGATTTAGGATTAAAAAACTGACACAATATTAGTAAATTTGGTATTGAAGCTTTAGTAAATTTGGTATTGAAGCTTAAACATGTGAATTTGAGCTACAATTAAGAAATGGGGGTGAGAAAAAATTGTACAAAAAGTTGTTCTATATGTAAAGTTAAATTCTACCACTAATTAAAGTTTAAGTGGAAAACACAATTTTAAACAAAAATTGACTAAAGCACCCTATTGGGAAAATATCACCATTTTAGTGTTTCTGATACTAAAATCTTGTTGCATATAGTCTTCTTAGTGATTCTACATCAATATGTCAATTTTGGTATCCCTGCAATTTATAATGAAATTGAGTGTAAAAACACATTCAACCAATTGTGAATTTAAAATTGTGAAGGATTTTAGTAGAGCAATGTTTTGAAACATACATTTTTCAGTTGAAGTTTGTTTTTGAAAAAATTAAATAAGGAAATTCTCATTCTATGGAATTTCTCTCCACATTGATCAACTATTTTATTGTCTTGATTAAGTATAAATTTTCCATGAACAACAAAGTCACGCAATGTGTAGATGACAACATATTTGTCT
The DNA here is from genome assembly GCA_009831015.1 of Picea engelmannii. Lineage (NCBI taxonomy): Eukaryota > Viridiplantae > Streptophyta > Pinopsida > Pinales > Pinaceae > Picea > Picea engelmannii. The sequence continues at coordinate 257,561 of ML803257.1, forward strand.
CTCAAGTAATCTTCATATGATAAGGGTGTCAAATTCGGCAATAACTTTCTTAATATATTATCTCTAAGATAACATGGTACTTTTGTATTTTTTTGTGTTGATTACGCTGCACTTTAACCAGTGTGAATAGTTGAAAGGGAATGGTGTAAATTGCATTTTGAGCATATAGGATGAAAATGATTGGAATATCTATGAGGTTTTATCATAGAACATAAAGTATGGGGAAAATATTGGAAGTGGTATATACCAAAGGCCTATCTATTTTTAATTGTAGATGCACATATATATCCGTGTAGAAGTCCATGCATTTGATTCAACCCTTCAACTTCTTCATCTTATATCATATGTTCTTCCTATCTTGTGGATTTTGATTGGACAGTTGTGGATGGAGTTGAAATTTTTTAAAACATACATTCTAGAGTGCTTATTGACCATTGGGGAGAAATAAATAATATGGTAATATAATTTGTGGTATTCATTAATCACCTTGTTGAATAATAGTGATTGATTATATTTTAGGATTATGATTACCATGAATTAAATTGAGTGCAAATATAGCTCAAGCAGACTATTATCTCCCGTGTTTTGTTTGGGAATATGAAATGGGTGTAAGGAATATGAAATGGGTGTAAATAGACTAAACCTCAAAAGAAAATGATCAATTTGTTTTGTTTGTTGTAGTGTACATGAGTGAAACGCTTTTGCAACTCCTATTGTCACTTAAATGATTTTTCAACTCCTATTGTGTTTGAGAATATGAAATGGGTGTAAATAGACCAAACCTCAAAAGAAAATGATCAATTTGTTTTGTTTGTTGTAATGTACATGAGTGAAAGGCTTTTTCAACTCCTATGGTCACTGAAATGATTTTTCAACCCTATTGTGTTTGAGAATATGAAATGGGTGTAAATAGACCAAACCTCAAAATAAAATGATCAATTTGTTTTGTTTGTTGTAATATACATGAGTGAAACACTTTTGCAACTCTTGTTAGCACTAGAAGTCACCTCCGGATTGCATCGAAGGTAAGCCTAGTACCCATTAGTTTATATGTCACAATGAATAAATTTAAAGTGGGTCGAATGGGTGCATACTCAAGATAATATCGTTCTAACTCAGAAAACTGGACTAGCATGCAAAAGCAGGTGAGGTCTTGCTTAACTTCAATCAGTAAATTGTAGTAAGGGTGAGTAGGAGGAAGAACTAGAGAGAAGAATGTAGAGGTCTGCTATGGACATCCGGCCTTCCAGTAGCCTAAGGAGGAACAACTCAGAAAACAAGATCCTCTTGGATTCAAAGTTTCAGAAAAGGCTGGAGAATGTTACAACAAAACTGCAATCAAACCTACATTACAATACAGACATAACAATCCATGTGAATATTTGAATCATGGACACTCCAACATTAGAGGTAAACAAGATGGAAAAGAAGTTGACTTAGATTAAACCAGAAGTCTCAAATCCTATTACATAACCAGAAAACCAAAAGCTTCATCAAAAGTTTACAATACGGGAGCCTAGCTCAACCATCGACCCATAAAAAAATACTAAAACTACCTATATATACTTAGAAATGTTGCAACCAAAGCTTAGATTTGGCGAGCTCCCTATCAAACTAAACGTGCACACATTCTTTTGTCAGACACAATCTTCTGTCAGATGCAATCGTGTTTCAGTAGGAACCTGCAGAAGAACCAACTTGCTGACAGTCTGGCCTGACTTTCCATTTATGTGGTGAGACGAGGTTTCAACCACCTCTTTCACTTCTATTAACTACTTTCATCAGGATCAGGACGAGGCTTGAACGCTTAGGGAGATATCATGCACTGCTAGCGGTTCTTCGAGTCAACCCAGCGCCTTGAAACCACGATAATATCACTCTGTGACTAACACGAGCATCTTCATCATTTGGCGCCACTCATGTGAGCCCCGCATCTTTTCCTGCATGTGACCTTAGGCCATGACCCAGCTCTTATCTCCATAGGTGCTTCAGGATTTCACCTTTCGGGGGTTTTCACATCACATGACTACAATTTCCCGATACCCAATTTACGAAATCGCCTTTCTAAAATCAACGATACACCACCGCTTCGGGACTTCAGACTTCGCGAGTTCGAGCTCCAACCCTTGTTAATTCCCTGAATCGTGATTTCACGAATCCTCTTATCTGATGCCACGTACCCTGCTTAAGTTCTACATCTCACGCTCTCTTCGGGTCTAGGGACTTCTGACTTTTTCTCTGGCATTATACTTCATGCAATATTGAAATTTCAAATTTCAGTGAGCCATTGATCTGAACTGCCCACAAGGGATTTCCACCGTCGCAAAATTGAGCCCGACTGTTTGTATTTTAAGCCCGAAATGAGCTCCTCTGCATGCTGCGCTCGAACGCTTCATGTGAAGAGCAAGAACTTAGATGACCTATTTCCATTAACAACTATATGTGATAACATTTGGCTCCATAGGGGATGACATGCTCCCTGGGAGATGCCAAGAACAAGTAGTTCCAATTGCCTTTTGCATTGGGCTATGGAGTCATGCTAAAAAAACATCCTGCTGAGGATTAAAGGCCGACAAGCACACTATCCTACAAATGAAATAAAAATACATGGGCTCCAGGAGGGGCTTATTTATGTACATTCCTAGACTAATTGATTTTTACAAAGCGCTAGGTGAAAGCAAGCTTCCACCATAGCCATTCAAGCAACTCCCTATCTGCAAGCTTGTTTACTCTGTCACTGATCAAATAAAAACAATTCAACTGTGACAACAAAATGATTTCGCTTTTCATCTCTCCTCCCAGTGTTGAAGTCAGGATAAAGCTTAGCAGCTCCAAGAAATGAAGGAAATGCAACTCCATGTACTCCCTTACAGGTTCATAGAAAAATGACAAAATCCACTAGGATGGTGATAGAAAACATGCTCTGTCTTACAACTGCTCACACATGGTTGAATGTCTCTGGCAAGCACGGGTGAGCGAACGGCTAATGCAGGGTGACTGATCCTAGATGATTGATCTGAAAATAGAAAGGCTGACTTGTTATGCTATGCAAGCACCCTCTACTTCATTAAAATAAACTTTACAGGACCTTGCTTCATGTGTTAAAATATGAAAGATAAACTTATGTGTTAAGTTCATGTATCTTCTTGTAAAATGCTTATGTGTGAGGAATTGTTCTTTTAGATGGTTAAATATGTACTTTAAACAAATACACAGCAACACAACTTGCAGCAAATAAACCATCAAACTCACAACAATCACAACATGATAAAGGAGTTCACCCCCCTCCGGGCTACATCT
>ML803257.1:261151-276371 GCA_009831015.1 Picea engelmannii
CAATTAGCCAAAAATGATTATTCAATCACAGAAAACAAACATAGGCTCACCAAAACATGTCCTCAATCAATGAGGGCTTCAAGCTCCCTGGAGCTTGCTGAAACTTCAATGGTGAAAAAATTGTAGAATAAGTCTTCAAATGGGCTTGATAACAACACCAATGGATTCAGGACGTCCAAAAACCCCTAGCTGGGCTTTTACGACACCTCAATCGGCCAAAAGATGAGGAAGATAGGCCTCCTGCCATTTTCCTCCTTCAAGCTTGCTGAAACTGCATCTACAAAACGCACCCTCCTCTGGTGAACATGGCACACACGCTCATTTAAGCGCAAAAACCTGGCATCGGGTGCAACCGCACCAACGGTGCAAACCATAGGACGGTTAGGGCGCCTCCAGCCCCTAACCGCCTAGCACCTGGGCGTGTGAAGGTCATGTGACCGCGCGTTAGGGTAAAAAGTGGTTAACACCGTTGCAACCGTTTGACTCCCGCGCACTTAAAATAGGGTCACATGTAAAGATAATACGACCACGGGTTACACATTGAAAAACCCCGCGCCCATTTAAACATCGGTCATATGGTTTAACATATAAAACCGTGGGTTATACAATGAAAAACCCCGCACGCCATTTTCCACGGTGGTTACATGTGGTATAATAAAACACGGCTATACATTTAAAACACCACACCATATGGTCGTATGTAAGGCATGAAACCGGGGGTCGGGGCTAAGCCCCGGCCCGACCCCCCACCGTTTATAACAAAATGCAAACTTAAATATATTAAAAGGCATATATAAAACAAGCAACAACCCGTGGCCCAATGGTCGGGCAGTCGTGCGAAGGCGCTATGCTGTGGGGGGAGGTCCGGGGGTCAAACCCCGTGGCCTCCAATACATTTTACATAAAACCAACCAACCAATAATCGAGTGACACATGGCGCCCTCCGATTGGGCCACGTGTCCTCATATCATTTGCCCATAAATGGACACGTGTCAGCTCCTGACTCACTATCGGTCAGCCAACCAACGTCTGCCACGTCACCCTTGTACGGTTGTATGGTCCTGCCACGTCATACGGTACAGACTGTACGGACTGGTACAGTCAGCATCAAATTTTTTTGCCTGTTTGGCTTGACGAACAGATCGCGATATCTTCTCCATACGGAGTCCATTTGACAAAGTAAATATACCGCCGGAATCAAGAAGACGAGACAGACGCAATGGAACTGTTTTCGTCGCATTCCGAGCACTTTGAAATTTGAGCTAAAATTTGACCCCTGGTCCAGATTTTGATCACACCTTCCCACTGAAAGGCTTTTGGACCCACAAAAGCTTATCTGTCTTCTTTCAAGTTATATCAAAATCTTTTCGACAATCACCTGAATACTTTGACATGTCGTGCACTGCAACTGACTATGTCCTTCAACCACTGCTCGCTGGCTGCTGCTGACCCACTGCTCTCTCTGTGCTTGGAAGACTGCCAACCTTCCCATTGAGAATCAAGTTCCTCTTTCGAACTCTTTGGCGTCAACACAATCAGCTCTCCAATGGCTACAAAAACTTCCTGCGACATCTTGTCACAAGCCAAGAAAACCATCAATCTTGAAAACAAATTATACAAGACTGAAAAATGATGCCAACAAAATCTTTTGTTCTTCAAACAAACTGTCGCATCTTGTACTTCATCAAAGAACATGGCGTTTTCTTGCATCTCCATGTACTCAAAATTGACTTACAAGACAACAAACATCATCGACTAAACACAAGTCGAAAAACATGATCGACACAACATAGTCGTCAGAAAATCATCAACACCAGTTGAGACTCATTTGAAACATCTCAACCTTCCAAAATGACAAGTCGACAAACATGATACACATTCATGTTACAATCATGAATCACTCATGATGAACCATCACCAGGTTCACTTCTTACACATACATAAAAACAAATGCATGTTCATGACTCTTCAACTCTCCTTCCAGTACAAACATAAGTACATAACCCAAAACATGTCGGTACATAAGAGCTGAAATGAAAAAGATAAATGGTTGTAACAAGTGAACATCATATCCATCTTTTACATCCTCCTGGCGATGTTGTGCAACAAACAAGAATGCCTTTAAAATGAATTGCATTCACATGCAACTTGCATCATGCAAGTTGTGATAAGCTGCTGCAACTTATCATGCTTCCCATAAATGCACACATAACGCTGAAAAGTGCATTTACAACAGAAAAATGCAAGCTTTACTTGCTCAAGAAATCCAACCATTTCTTACCAAGCCAACTCAACGGTGACTTTTTCTACTGAACATCGTCCTCTTGTGAATCATCTTGACTCACATCGATGATGGAATCTCCACTTCCATTCTTGCCAAACTCTTTATCCAACTGCTTCTTATGCTGTGGATGAGTGGTTGGATGCAACGTCCAACATTGGTCAATGAGATGACCCCGCTTCTGACAATGAGTGCAAACCTTTTGCACCCTCTTTTCACGTTGTCTTTCCTTGGACAATTTCCTGAAAGCGGTTAATCTTTTCCAACATTTTGAAACATGATGGTTATACAAACCACAATATGTACATGGACTCTTTCTTCCATTTTTACATACAAATTTATCATGCTTAACCTAATCAAAAGAAACTGAATGATAAGCAGAAGTATACCTTGAACATTCACCTTTATCGCCTCTTTGAGGAGGTGAATCTGAAGAGTTACAAGATCTCCTTTGAATACCATCAACAATGTTCTTGTCCTCATCACTATCATAACTCTTTTGTTTCACACATTCGCATTCATCTTGAACACAAGCCTTGCATGCTGGAGGGATTGAACTTTCAACAAAAGTTCTCGAACTTTCACCTTTAAAGCCTTCCTGAGGAGGTGAACTTGAAACAAAGTTTAACCTTGGAACTTTTTCCCTTGTCTCCTCGACTTTGGAATATTCTCCATCTCTTCGTTCATATCCAAGACCACAATACTTGGGTCTTTCTTCAACAATAATAGGCTCAACAATCCCTTGTGCATGCTTGCCCAAACCTTTACCTTCATAGCCCATTTTTAACAATAACTTGGACCCTATTCCTCTTGTGTGATTTTCAAAACCACCAAAACATACATCTTGAGAGGAATTAGAAGATAAAATAACATTGCATACCTCATGTTCATGCATGCACTTGGTAAGGGTTTCCTTTGCCTCATGGAGTTGAATCTCCATCTCATGCAACTTTGCAAGAAGCTGGTCTTTCTCCTTCTTCATGGCCATCAACTGCTCTTCAAGAACAATGCGCACATTTCTGTCTTCACACATCTCTTTCATCAAATCTCTCATAGTTAGAATCTCTTCTTTGTCAAAGAATGAAGATAATGAAAATGTATGAGAACTATCAATGCTTGAAGCTTCTGCCATCCTTGCAAGATATCAAACTTCAACACAAAACTTGCACAAATACCAATAGCTAAATCTCAAGCTATCAATGGAAAACACATGAGCAAAACAAACTATGCTCTGATACCACCTGATCTGAAAATAGAAAGGCTGACTTGTTATGCTATGCAAGCACCCTCTACTTCATTAAAATAAACTTTACAGGACCTTGCTTCATGTGTTAAAATATGCAAGATAAACTTATGTGTTCAGTTCATGTATCTTCTTGTAAAATGCTTATGTGTAAGGAATTGTTCTTTTAGATGGTTAAATATGTACTTTAAACAAATACACAGCAACACAACTTGCAACAAATAAACCATCAAACTCACAACAATCACAACATGATAAAGGAGTTCACCCCCCTCCGGGCTACATCTCCTTGAGCCTCCATCAATGGACTTGGCTCTCTGGGATTAATTAGTCAAAAGTTCTTTTACAAGCTGCTTCTCAACTCCAATGGAAAAATAGACTGTACCATTGAGATAAGAACACATAAAAACCCCAAAAATGACTAATAGAACTCTGAAAACGGATCATGGCTCATCCGGGCATGACCTCTTCTACATGTGGCCATAAGCTTCCCTGAGCTTCTCTTTGGAAAAAACACTTGTAAAAGTCCTCAACAGCCTCTGAAACTTGTCCCAATGTGTTCAGAGCATATCAATTATCCAAAAATGATTATTCAATCACAGAAAACAAACATAGTCTCACCAAAACATGTCCTCAATCAATGAGGGCTTCAAGCTCCCTGGAGCTTGCTGAAACTTCAATGGTGAAAAACTTGCAGAAGAAGTCTTCAAATGGCCTTGATAACAACACCAATGGATTCAGGACGTCCAAAAACCCCTAGCTGGGCTTTTACGGCACCTCAATCGGACAAAAGATGAGGAAGATAGGCCTCCTGCCATTTTCCTCCTTCAAGCTTGCTGAAACTGCATCTACAAAACGCACCCTCCTCTGGTGAACCTAGCACACACGCTCATTTAAGAGCAAAAACCTAGCACCGGGCACAACCACGCCAACGGTGCAAACCGTAGGACGGTTAGGGTGCCTCCAGCCCCTAACCACCTAGCACCTGGGCGTGTGAAGGTCATGTGACCGCGCGCTAGGGTAAAAAGTGGTTAACACCGTTGCAATCGTTTGAATCCCGCGCACTTAAACTAGGGTCACATGTAAAGATAATACGATCACGGGTTACACATTGAAAAACCCCGCGCCCATTTAAACATCGGTCATATGGTTTAACATATAAAACCGTGGGTTATACAATGAAAAACCCCGCACGCCATTTTCCACGGTGGTTACATGTGGTATAATAAAACACGGCTATACATTTAAAACACCGCGCCATATGGTCATATGTAAGGCATGAAACCGGGGGTCGGGGCTAAGCCCCGGCCCGACCCCCCACCATTTATAACAAAATGCAAACTTAAATATATTAAAAGGCATATATAAAACAAGCAACAACCTGTGGCCCAATGGTTGGGCAGTCGTGCGAAGGCGCTATGCTGTGGGGGGAGGTCTGGGGGTCGAACCTCGCGGCCTCCAATACATTTTACATAAAACCAACCAGCCAATAACCAAGTGACACGTGGCGCCCTCCGATTGGGCCACATGTCCTCATATCATTTGCCCATAAACAGACACGTGTCAGCTCCTGACTCACTATCGGTCAACCAACCAATGTCTGCCACATCACCCTTGTATGGTCGTACGGTCCTGCCACGTCAGACGGTACAGAATGTACGGACTGGTACAGTCAGCATCAAATTTTTTTGCCTATTTGGCTTGACGAACAGATCGCAATATCTTCTCCATACAGAGTCCATTTGACAAAGTACATATACCGCCGGAATCAGGAAGATGAGACGGACGCAATGGCACTGTTTTCGTCACATTCCGAGCACTTTGAAATTTGAGCTAAAATTTGACCCCTGGTCTAGATTTTGATCAATGATGATTTCTTATTTGTAGGCTCTGGGTAGGATATGAACTGCACATTTGGTTCTCCCTCTTCTTCTTCATGACTCTCCCAAGGATCAAAATCATAATCATCATAAACAAGAACCATGGGAAAGCTCTATGCTTTGTCTTCTGTAGGCACAGAATGGCGGGTTTCCACACAATGTTTTTTCTCCATGCATAAAGGAAACGACTCTATGGTATGCTCTTGGAAATCCTCAAAATCTAAAACATACGATTCCATGTATATAGCCATAGGATCATCAATCGTGTGACAGAATCCTGGCTACTTTAGAAGACCAAACTACTCCTCTGTAAATTCCTCTCTTCTTGCAAATAAAAAACCTCCCCGTTCCTTCAAAAACAACTCTCGATCATCAGTAGTTGCAGTCTCTTTTCCTTGTTTTTGTTCCAGCTCTGATTCATAATCGCTATCTTCTTGCTCAGAATCTGAAACATGTTGACAGGCTTCTTCCTTAGGCACATGCAATGTTTCAAGATATGCTGGCATATGAACCCCCTTGATAGCCATGATGTTCTCTTAGACTTCTTCAACATCTTTAAACAAGTGTCTTAACGATGAATATTTCCTCTCTCTCAGGAGAAGGACCAGCTCTGGATGCTGAGCCATGACATAGTACACCATGGAAGCAGTCTCTGTGGGTTTGATCTCCATAGGCATACTATGATAAACACTATAAAACCTCATGTTGAAGACAACCAAAGCTTCCTCTTCCCCTCTCCTCAAGGCATTAAACTCAAACCGGTATTGATCAAGGGACTTGTTCTCACCCCAACACTTTAAAAATGCAGGGCATAGCTTGGTCCAGGAGCCAATAGAACTGGCTTCCAGACATTTAAACCACACAACAACATCTCCAGACAAAGAGTGTGAGAACAACCTCATGGTAACATCGGCATGAACAATCTCAAACTGGTCAACAAAGTTCTCAAAGGCCCCCAAGTGCCTCTCGGCTGTAACATGGTTTTCTCCAAAAAACCAAGGAAGATACTCAAAGGAATCAAGAGGATAAGGATTAAGGCGATATGGCAGCCTCATAGGTTTAAACAACTTATTTTGTATTTTAATTTGAAAAGTAGTGGGTTGATCATGAGGATTAACAAGTTGATGTAAAGGCTCAGCATGAATAACGGAGGGTAAGAGAAGACTGTGAATTATTTTCAACCTCCTCAGGGCTACAAGGGTGATCAATTTCAAGAGGAGATGCAATACAAATCTCACTTTTATGAATAGGCAGAGGTGAAGACACAAAATCAATATCTACAACAAAGTAAGAGGGCATGTTTTCTTCTTCCAAGGATGGATAAATAAAGGAAGGCCTATTATCATCTGAATAGACAAAGTAGAGGATAATCCTTTTTATATGTGAAGGGAAAGAGAGAAATGAACTGATAAACAAGAACATGATTGCATGAATAAATCTCATAAAATGATACATGGTCTTCCCCTTTGGTATGGTCATCTTTCTGTCAACAGAATCCTCCCCAGTGGAGTCTTTGATTGTGGAGTCACCAAGTACAAACTGCAATCTTCAATGGTTCTGATATCTGATGCACCTTCAGAATCAGAAGCTCTTTGTCGTTCTATCCCAGGGAAATGTCTTCAATTCATTCCCCGGAAACTGTGCCATAAATGTTAGCACTAGAAGTCACCTCTGGATTGCATCGAAGGTAAGCCCAGTACCCATCAGTTTATATGTCACAATGAATAAATTTAAAGGGGGGCGAATGGGTGCAGACTCAAGATAATATTTTTCTAACTCAGAAAACTGGACCAACATGCACAAGCATGTGAGGTCTTGATTAAGTCCAGTTAGTAAGTTGTAGTAAGGGTGAGTAGCAGGAAGAACTAGAGAGAAAAATGTAGAGGTCTGCTATGGACATCCGGTCTTCCAGCAGCCTAAGGGGAAACAACTCAAAAAACAAGATCCTCTTGGATTCAAAGTTTCAGAAAAGGTTGGAAAAGATTACAACATAACTGCAATCAAACCTACATTACAATACGGCCATAACAATCCATGTGAATATTTCAATCATGGACACTCCAGCATTAGAGGTAAACAAGACGAAAAAGAATCTAACTTAGATTGAACCAAAAGTCTCAAATCTTGTTACATAACCAGAAATCCAGAAGCTTCATCAAAAGTTTACAATACGGGAGCCTAGTTTAACCATCGACCCATAAAAAAATACTAAAACTACCTATATATACTCATAAATGATGCAACTGAAACTTTGAGTCGACGAGCTCACTGTCAGACTGAACGTGCACACATTCATCTATCAGACACAACCGTGTTTCAGTAGAGACCTGCAGAAGAGACGACTTGCTGACAGTCCGGCCTGGATTTCCATTTATGTGGTGAGACGAGGTTTCAACCACCTCTCTCGCTTCCATTAACTACTTTCATCAGGATCAGGACGAGGCTTGAACGCTCAGGGAGCTGTCATGCGCTGCTAGCGGTTCTTCGAGTCAACCCAGCACCTTGAAACCACGATAATCTCATTATGTGACTAACACAGGCATCTTCATCCTTTGGCGCAGCTCACATAATCCCCACATATTTTCATGCATGCGACCTTAGGCCATGACTCAACGCTTATCTCCATAGGTGCTTCGGGATTTCGCCTTTCGGGGGTTTTCACATCGCATGACTACAATTTCCCTATACCCGATTTTTGAAATCGCCTTGCTTAGATCAACGATACACCACTGCTTCGAGACTTCAGACTTCATGAGTTCGAGCTCCGCCCCTTGTTAATTCCCTGAATCGCGATTTCGTGAACCCGCTTATCTGCTGCCATGTGCCTCGCTTAAGATCGACGACTCATGCTTGCTTTGGGTCTAGGGACTTATGACTTTTGAAATTACGAATTTCCATGAGCCACTAATCTGAACTACCCACAGGGGATCTCCACCATCACAAAACTGAGCATGTCTATTTGTATTTTAAGCCCGAAATGAGTTGCTTTGCATGTTGCGCTCGGACCTTCCTGCGCAGAGCACGAACTTGGACGACCTGCTGCCCTTGACAACTATATGTGATAACAACTCCTATTATCACTGAAATGATTTTTCAACCCCCATCGTGAGTTAATAAATATTTTAGCTTCTCACATTATCAATTATATGGGAAGGACGTGGTTCATTTTTTTATTTTCATATTGGGTGGGAATTGTCTGTTTTGTTCCTTAATAATATGGGAAGGACGTGGTTCATTTTTTTAATATCATATTGTGTGGGCATTGTCTATTTTGTTCTTTCTGTGTGGTAGTAATGATTAGTTGAGAGTTATATTTTTTGTCATTCATGCATAAACATTTTATGCATGAAATTTCAATTGCATTCTATATGTTCTACTCTAGAATTTTAAGTTTGTCTTTTTTTTTCCCGGTATATTTTTCAGAAATATTGTTAGATATGGTTGGATCTGTAGATTTGAATGTTTAAATCTATTTGTATTAAAAAATGCAATTTAAACAACATAAAGTTGTGATTTCGTGATGATTTATGTTGTCAGATTCCCACAAGGAAGACAAAAACGTAGAAGAGTTACTCACTTTGTTGTTTGGAGTAGGATGTGATTCTTGATTTTGTTACTTTAGTAGGATAAAACTTGATTCTGTCAGTGGCATTTTGTCTGTCAAATACTGTCAACAGATTTCACTTCCCGACATCTACTATAGTTAAAGAGGTCTGTTGATGGTGTTAAAACCGTCAAATTGACATATAAGAAAGTAGATCAAAGAAAGAAAAAATTGAATGTTAATCTACCCAACAATTGTGTTTCCCTCCAATTGTTTTGCATGTTGTGGAGTGGCCTCTTCAACCTAGTGGCCTTGACTTCCCATTGTCTTGATGCTGGCCAAAACACAACCAAGCCAATAGACCACGAGTCTGCAATCAATCTTCCATTGCCAATCTTTTTTTTTAATATTTTCTTCAAACAATAAAACAATAGACCTAGAATTGTCATAGACATATCTTATTAAAACAACTCATTTTTTTATTTATGACCATGTACTTGGAACAACATCTTTTATGACTTATGCCAATGGACTTGGAATGGCATGTCTAGGTGGTTTTCAGTCCAATAAATTAATTAATTAATTAATATTTGTATCAATGACCAATTGCGGAGATTGTATTCATGATATTGTATTCAAGTCCGCTTACAAGAATCTCTCTTGTTTGGATAGAGATGTCAGTAGGATATGGTAGATGCATTTCAAAACCCAGAAACAGTAAAACAAAATGAATGTCGTGAGGGATGCTAAGTACTACTTACCTAAACCTTTGTTCAAGCTAGTTGTTTGACGTAGAAGATACAGAAACATTGCACCACTGAATCAACCTTTCTACGTTGAGGACAATGCATGTAATCCCTCCATCCTAAAAAAAATAAAAAAATACATGAACAACTAGTTTGAAATGATAAAGACGGTGTCACGGGGGTAGACATTTCTTTCTCGTTGAGCATCCCATACTACTTAAAGGAGTCTAGTTGTTGCTTGACATTAACGTGACCTGGCGAGTTGGGCATGGACATTAACTTGTTCGTATTACTCAGAATATACATGACCATCACGTCTTGGACAATCCCAAGCAACACATCTTTAATCATGCGGAAGTTCAAATTCTCACTTCACCATAGGTGATGTTGCACCATCTCCAACCAACCATAGGCAACCTACTAGTGCCTCCCCCAAGCCAAGCATACTTCAACAACTAACTGTCCAACATCCAATCTTGTTATTATCTGCAATATCCCCAAGGACAAGCCCCAGTTGTATTTAGAAATTGTAAACATGTTTTGTAGGTTGGTGAGCCAAGTTATAATAAGCTAGGAGGATTATTTGGTGATTAGGCTGGAGAGCCTAGGTGTTAAAAGCTAGGGGCCTGATTTTGTATATGTAATTATGCAGATCATTAATATAATATATAAACATCGTTGCGTGTTGACCGACCATGAAGAAAGAGTGATGGGGGAATAAGCTTCCACATAATGGGTAAGGGAGAGGAGTCTGAAAGTTTGGAAGAGGGGCTAAGCTTGAGGGCTTAAGTCCTTGAATAATAATTTATTAATATTCCAAAGTGGTGTGAAAGGTATATGTTTATCCGAAGTTCGTGGAAAAGGGAACGCATACTATATGGAGTGCATGCAGCTTCATGGGAGACATGTGTCGGCCCAGGAACATGCAATTTAACCTAAGAATTGAGATGTGATGGGGGTTCGTCCTCCATTCTTCCATCCGCTAACTGAATCGTGTTACCTCTATGATCGATCTCTGCTTAATTTTCTTGTCACGCATTCCTGATAACCAGAACTGGAAGTCGACTGGTGTATTCTTGTAAATCCTGTGGTATCTGTATTCGACCTTTGCAATATTCACGTACGCATATGAAAATCGAAACCGTGAGGTCATCTTGTGATGTTTTCTTGAGAAGCCGATGCATCCTTAGTTTGTACCCATTTTACCTTTGCATTGGACCTCTGCATAACTATGCACATATGAGAAACCAGTCGGGAGGGAAAGGATGACCTGTGTGTCCTATGAAGCCATGTTTATCCACACTGCAGATCCGAGTTCGTGATTAATTTTTTGGGTTGATGTCTTCTGTGAAACCTGAGCATACCGTAATTTCCTATGCCATGTGTGTTTTAGTTGTGGGTTGTTGTGGCCACAAAGTCCCTTGGCTGAGTGTGATTGGCTACCGTTAATTGTTCCTTGTTGAGCCTTACTGTTGTCCTCCTTATGCTGGAACAGAGCTGAAGAAGCAAGTTGTCAAGCTTGTGTTGATCCAGGTGGATATTAGTGGCCATCCACCTCTTCCAACTGGCTCAAAACATTTTTCTGACAATTTTGGCAATTTACTATTTGTAGCAGTTTTAACTTCCGGGGCCATTTTGAGGGCCTAAATGAAGGTTTTTCGGGATCGAGATTCTCAATGATAGCCAAAGGCATATTGATCCCCAAAAATGAATCTCCTTGAAGATACCTTTCCAATGTGCTATCATACGCCTAAAATGAAGATTGTATACAAAAGTTACGACCCCGAGAGGTTGATGTATTAACTTACCCAAACGGGGCCCACATGACTTTTGGCGCTTCATCTCCAGGTTAGGTTTTTGGATGTCTAGGGTTTTTGGCATTCTTGTTTATTGTAAAAAGGACTTCAGAGCCTCATTGTAATCATCTTCTTTCGAATGAGCGCAACCGTCACATCTCTTATTAGAGATAAGCCACCACCATTCCAACAAGCTTGTTTCCGCTGCATTTTACAGTTTCATCTTATTTCCTTATTGAATAGAAAACCAGTTTTACTGTATCTCTGTTATTTTATGTTAAGAACCTATTAATAATCTATAGTCATTTCGTTTTGCTCATAAAATTCATATCAATGGTATTAGAGCGATATGCTCCTTGTTGTCTTAATACATGTCCCCAACAAGGTCAGAGTACAAAGGGTTGGGTCTTGAGCTTGTTTCTCTTGAGGACAAAAGCTCTCGCACACCCAAGCAACCTCTCATGGTAGGAGAAAAGAAAGATTACGGGACATGAGATCATTTCAAGTTGTTGCTTAAGGAATCCCTCACACAACAAAGGAACGCGATGATGGATAGTTTCACGCAAATCCTTCGACAACTACCAAAAGGCGACACATCTTCTTCGAGCGAAGGCACCACCCCCTTCAAGGTACAAATAAACTTCTATATTCCTATATTTGAAGGTCAGATAGACGTAGATGTTGTAGACAAGTGGTTGAATCTACTAGAACGATATTTTTTCTGTCCATAACTTTTCGAATAGAGAAAAGATTACTTTTGCGCTCCTCAAAGCCGTTCCCCACGTCAAAGATTGGTGGAAAACTTTCTATGAGAAAAAGGAAACAAAGGAACCCTCACTATTTACATTCACAGCCACTTGGGATTCCTTCAAGGATGTTATTAATGAACAATACTACCCTGTCGGAAGTCATGACGACTTGTATACCAAATGGACCACACTGCGGCAAGAAAGAGAGCAAGCAGTGCCAAATTTCAAGAATATATTTCATACCTTGTGCACCAAGCTGGGTATCAAAGATTCAGAGCGACATCTGGTGCTCAAGTATCGTGACGCTCTGCATAGATACATCGAGATCGAAATGGAATTTTTGGACATCTCATCCTTGGGCATGACCTACTGATATGCCGTCAAAATCGAGCAGACGCTCAAACAAAAGACGCGACAATTTGGGCCTAGGAACCCCTCACAACAAAAGCCAGGAAAGGAAAGAGAAAAGATGGACAGTATCAGGACAACCAGTCCAAGCCGAAAGCAAAGAAGGACACCAGAAAGACAAAGAAAGATACTGGGAAGTGGTGCGACTTCCATAAGAGCCCTTGGCATAACAGTGTTGACTTATCTCAAAGAAGTCGTTGGTGGACGAAGTGAAAGCCTTTGAATTTGATGTGGGTTTAGAATCTGAGCTAGAACCAGAAATGGGAAGATGGATCATTGATGCAGAACCCAGTGCCACCGTTTCTACCACTAAGCTCCAGCCTGGTGAACCAAATGAGCCAGAAGAAGAACGCCTCTTTCATTCACAGATGTGGGTAAAAGGCACCCCATTACACTTCATCATGGATATCGGTAGCAAAAACAACACCGCACCCACAACCCTACACCATTGGATGGCTCCACCAAGGAAGCGATCTCCGCGTCAGCCAACAGTGTCGATTGTCGTATGAGATCAAGCCCTTCAAAGACGAGGTATTGTGTGATGTTGTTCCTCTCGAAGTTTGTGATGTTCTTTTGGGCCAACCTTATTTATGGAAACATCATGTTGTATATGAGTCTAGGCCTCGTAGTGTTATTATTACTTTGAACAGGAAATTGTACAGGATACCTGAGGCAGTCCCACCTATTGCTATTTCCTTGATCTCTGCTAAGCAATGCAGGAAGGTCGTCTCTCAGACGAGCAAGTTTGTCTTCTTCATGATTCACTCTCAGAATAAGTGAAAGATCACAACCACATCCAGGGTCTCTGCGGCCGACCTCTCCACACATTAGAAGCAAGTAGATAAGGTCATGGAAGAATACTCAGATATCTTCTCCTCACCTACCGGGGTACCTCTGCATTGTCAGGTCAAGCACCCCATTGATTTGACCCCTAGCGCACCGCTGCCCAATGGGCCAGTCTATAGTTGCTCTTTGTTAGAGAATGAGGAGATCAAGTGACAGATCCAAGAACTGCTCCACAAGGGGCACATCCATCCCATCTCATCATCTTGTAGGAGCCTAATCATGCTGGTAGAGAAGAAAGATGGAACCTGGCAACTCTACATTGATTACCGAGCTCTAAATAAAATCACAGTCAGAAATCGGTACCTGATTCCACGAATTGACGACCTCCTTGATCAAATCACGGGGACCAAATACTTTAGTAAGATTGATCTGAAGTCTGGCTACCACCATGTCCCGATAGAACAAACATATGTATGGAAAACCGCCTTCAAGTCAAAGGAAGGCCTTTTTGAATGGTTGGTCATTCCCTTTGGTTTGACAAATGCTCCAGCCACTTTCATGAGGATGATGGAGGATATATTGAAACCATTCACCATTACTTTTGTAGTGGTGTATCTGGATGACATTCTCATTTACAAAAAGACTTGGCTGAACATTTGCAGCATATTCAGCAGGTTCTGCACACCCTGCGGCAACACAAGCTATATGCTAACTTGGAAAAATGCTACTTCGACATGGACAGGTTCCATTACCTGAGCTACATAATTGATCAGCATGGCGTACATGTGGATCTAGCCAAGATCCAAGTCATCCGTGACTGGCCAACCCCAACCACACTCACTGATCTTCGAAGCTTCTTGGGTCTTGCCAATTTCTACCGCAGGTTCGTGTTGGGATTCTCCCATATTGCATGGACCCTTATCCAAATAACTAGGGGTGGTGGTAAGGTGAAATTTGCGTGGGGTCGGTCCCAACAACAAGTGTTCAACGATTTGAAGCAACGCTTGTGCTCAGCCCTAGTACTTTCACTACCAGACCTGCAACAGCCCTTTGAGATCGAGATAGATACTTCAAACTATGCGGTGGGCGCCGTTCTCACTTAGCACGTCCACCCCATAGCCTATCATAGTGAGACACTATCAGATGTTCTCTGTAAGTACCCTACTTACGACAAAGAAATATACTCCATTGTGTAAGCCTGTCGCCAGTGGAGAAATTGCATTCATGGGAAGGAGACAATCATTGTAAAGACCGTCATTTAATTTAAACTATCATTGAATTAAAACAGAACAGTAAATTTGAAATTCACTCAAAATTCATTTAATCTAGCACATTCAATCCAATATTTCCATAAATAAAATTTACTAACAATTTACATACCTCACTCTGATGTTATCCGCCGCTTGATGCTATCCGCCGCTTGAACCCGACGCTGCTCCTTAGGACACCCCAAAACTAGCCACCCTACCGACTAGTACGCCTAGCCCTAGGACATCAATGGATGTCCTAGCCCTCCGAGCCCAAAACCTCCTCAGCCCCCCGGTGCACTGTAAATCCCACTGTAAACTCACTCTGTCCCAAAACTCCAAGTTCTCCCCTCTCCTCGAATGCACGAATCCATCCCCTCCATCCTCCTTCTCCACTTCCCTTATTCCTCCTTCACCGCCCTCGCACATTTACTCCCACCTAACTCTTTATTACTCCTTATCCCTTTATTAATGCCTTATCCATTCATTAATTGCCTTATCCCTTATTTAAATGTTTCCCTTTTACGTATTGGTTACGTT
>ML803257.1:277925-327108 GCA_009831015.1 Picea engelmannii
AAACTCATACATTTCTATGCATTATCATCATGTAATTGCCTACTAGCATCATTTCACTTTGGTATCTCTGTACCGATAAGTTAACATCAAGTTTTCCAATTAGAAATAGATCTCATAATATCCCATAATTCAATTTCAACACCTATTCACAAGATTATCATTTACTCAATTTAGATTGCATAATATCCAACATCATCCTAACAACATTTAAACATTCATTCAATTCACATTTTCACAATGTGTCGCAGCATATACATCATCATCAATAACATTTATACATTCATAAAGTTGTCATTGCCATCAAATTGGTCCACATACTTGCAGCAATTCGACCTCAACATCAAGTATAAAACATGAAGCACCAATCGCGTCGTTGATTGCCTCAGCAGATTTCCAGTCGTGACACTCACCATGGTGCTAGACTCCTATGGCCACGAGACCTCTGGATGGCCCCAACTCTATGAGACAGACCCAGACTTCGCCACCACCTACCAAATGTTGGGTGCAAATGCAGTTGTCGATAATTTCCATCTTTAGGGTGGGTTGTTGTGTCGTTTGGGCCATATCTGTGTTCCATCAAGAGAGAGAACGAAGATGATCTGGGAAGCCCACTATAGTCGGGTGGCAGTACACTTCAGCGTCAAAAAGATAGTGGCAATGCTACAAAAACATTTCTACTGGCCGAAACTTCGACAAGAGGTCAACAAGTATATCAGGTCCTACACTACCTGTGCTATTGCCAAACCGACCACTAAGAAACAGGGCCTATACACCCCTCTTCCTACTCCTAACAGGCCATGGGAATCCATCTCAATGGACTACATGTCGGGCCTCCCATCCACCAAGCGGGGAAATGACTGTGTTTTTGTGGTTGTTTATCGCTTTTCTAAGATGGTGATTATGGTTTCCTGCAAGAAGAACATCATAGTAGAGGCCACTGCCAAGCTCTTCTTTGAACGAGTCTGGGTACATTTTGGAATCCCACAAAACATTGTCTCAGATCAGGACATTTGATTTATCAACACATTCTGGTCGAGCCTTTGGTCGTTGCTGGACACCAAGCTCACCAAATCCACGGCCTTCCATCCCCAGACAGATGGCCAAACCGAGGTCGTAAATCGAATGATTGTGCATATCCTTCACATGTATAATTCAAATCACTTGCACACATGGGATGAGAGCCTTGCATAGCTCCATCGGCCACAACCCCTTTCAGGTGGGGTTGGGATTCCAACCATTGCGTCCCATAGATGTTTCACTTCCCCTTGCGGTCACCTCGACCAACTCATCTCATGCTCCAACTGAAGTTGAAAAAGACACCCGGTTCATTGAGTGGATCCAGCACATCCACCAACAGATTCAAGATATCCTACATAAGTCTAATGACAAGTACAAGTAGCACCATGATCAACATTGGGTGCCACATAAGTTTCAGGTGGGCGACAAAGTTTGGTTGCACTTGCAGAAAGAACGCCTTACAGGACCCCATCGGAAGCTTCACCCACTCTGTTATGGGCTATACACCATCACCAAGGTCATGGGGGATAATTATTTTGAGCTGAACATTCCTCCTTTCCTTGTCCTGCACCCAGTGTTCAATGTGGATCTCCTTCGCCCTTATTTCCCATCATTATTGGACACCTCAGACGTAGCAAAGCAAATGACACCAACATAGCTCAACCCCGAATGCATACAACAGGAATCCAGAGATCAAATTGTGGACACACCGATCAAGGTCACTCGACAACAAAGGATCCATGTTTATCGAGTCGTCAAAGGAGGGCATCTCCTGCACTAAGGCAAGTGGTTCACCCGGGGCCAAATTCAACAGAAATTTCCTCATCTGATGGGGGAAATCACCGCAACGGAGACCATTGCTTCCTAAGGAGGGAGGATTGATTTAGGTGGATATTGATGGCCACCCACCTCTTCCAACTGGCTCAAAATAGTATTATGACAATTTTGGCAATTTACTATTTTTAGCAGTTTTAACTTCTGGGGCCATTTTGAGGGCCTAAATGAAGGTTTTTATGGATTGAGCTTCTCAATAATAATCAAAGGCATGATTCAGCCCCCAAAATGAATATCCTCAATGATACCTTTCCAATGGGCTATCATACGCCTAAAACAGAAATCGTATGCAAAAATTATGACCCTGGGAAGTTCATGTACTAACTTACCCAAACGGGGCCCACATGAATTTTGGCGCTTCATCTCCTAGGGTTAGGTTTTTGGATGTCTAGGGTTTTGGGCATTCCTGTTTATTGTAAAAAGGCCTTCAGAGCCTCATTGTAATCATCTTCTTGTGAATGAGCACAACCATCACATCTCTTCTCATAGATAAGCTGCCACCATTCCAGCAAGCTTGTTTCCGCTGCATTTTACAGTTTCAGCTTATTTCCTTATTGAATAGAAAACTAGTTTTACTGTATCTCTGTTATTTTGTGTTAAGCACCTATTAATAATCTATAGTCATTTTGTTCTGCTCATAAAATCTGGATCATGTGTGCAACACTCTCTCTAGGTGAGAGAGGTGGTTGTGGTTGAAGAAGCAGGTTGTCAGGCCTGTGAGCGATTCTCTCTAGGTGAGAGAGTGCGCGGAGGAAGTGAGAACTCCTGGAAGGGGTCCTGTAGCTGCCATAGATATTGGAGAATTCTGGTTCGGCCTGTTTCCAAAGCCTAAGGCAAGGGAGGTTTAGCAACCGAAGGACTATCTTGGTGACAGTGAAGGTGTATACTCCTGGGGTGGGACAAGCATGTGGGGAATGAGAGTCTGTGAGTAGTGGGCATAAGTGGCTCTTGGGAGAGAATCCATCCACATAAACTGTGTGTCTTCCTGTTGACCTTGCCTAGCCTAGGATTCCCTTGCCCGATGGATCTTAGTCCCAACTTAGGGGTGACCTACTGCTGAGAGTGATGAGCAACGAAGTCTAAGGCTGGGAGGTTCGTGGAAGGTATGCACGCAGTTGGTGGTGTTACGCCAGTTTAAAAGATAAGTATCATTATGTGTTTAATTTGATTTAATATGCATGTTATATATAAATTTATGGGAATGTTCCACGTAGTAGCATTGCCCGGCAGTGGGGTTGATGGTCGAGGACGTTACAAAATGGTATCAGAGAAGCCAAGGCTAATTTAAGGTTGTGTAGGATTGCCCGGCCTGTTGGTGGTCGGGGATGTTACATTATCCATCTAGGCCGACATGTGATAGTCACCAAAGTCAAAGATCATGTTCCTTTTTCGTAAGACATTCACATATCATTGTTGTTGCCTTGACATAGACAACACACAATCTACCACATTTCCAAGTCGCATTGTCCTCCATTGAATCCCACCATGGTGCCTCACAGGTCATCCATCATACTCGACGAGACATCCTTGGACCTCTTAGCCTATGCACTAGTATAACATCCTAACCGATCGTTTGTCCTACTTGATAAGATGTCCTTGGTCCTCCTAGCATATGTGCTAGTACATTGTCTTAACTATTTTGCAGCTTCCACCCACGAGTCAGTCCACCAAGGATACCAAAGTATATGGATTCATCGTGCAACTTGCCAAGTATACCTGATGTGCCCGTCGTTGTGCCATTTCCAATGGCCCCTCACTTCATGGTTTTGACATTCCCCCACACTTACAATCATTGACATCCTCGTCAACACAACCCCATCAAATCATCCGATGAAAGGGGTGTTGGTGGTGAAGAAATACTTCCACAATTCCCACATTCTAACGTTGCTCTGATACCATTTGTCATGGGGCTAGACATTGTGTTCCTCTTGAGTATCCCATACCACTCAAAAAGTCAAGCCATTGCTCAACACCGACATGACCTCGCGAGTTGTTCACGACCATCAACCCATTCGTATTGCCTACAATATGCCTCACCATCATGTCCTGGCTAAACACAAGCCAAAAATCTTTAATTGTGTGGAAGTTCAAATGCTCGCTTCACCATAGGTGACCTACTATCGCCTCCCTAGAGCCAATCATACTTCAATAGTTGAGTGCTCAATGTGCAATTGTGCTATCATTCACCTAGGACAACAAGTGATAGTCATCGAAGATCATGTTCCTTCTCCATCAGACATTCACATATCTTCAACACACATATCACCAAATTGTTGCCTTGACACATGGACAACACACAATCTACCACATTGCCAAGTCACATTGTCCTTCACCAAAGCCCACCATGGTGCTTCGCTAGTCGTCCATCCTACTTGACGAGATATCCTTGGACCTCTTAGCCTATGCACTAGTACAATGTCCTAACCGATTTTCCATCCTACTCGACAAGATTTCCTTGGTCCTCCTAGCCTATGTGCTAGTACATCATCATAACCATCTCGTGATTTCTACACACGAGTTGATCCACCAAGGCTACCAAAGTGTATGGACTTGTTGTGCAACTTGCCAAGTATGCTCAATGCCCTGCCATCGTGTTATTGTTAATGGCACCTCAAGTCAACGTTATGACAGATGGTTTCCTAAACAAGTGGGCTGAACGTCAAGTTTTGGACAAAAACCATCCCTAAAAAATCCTTTGACGTTATTATAAGGCGTTGAATATGATGATAACTATATATATGAATGAATGAGTATTAAATTGACGATAATGTTGGATGTAACATATGATATGGTTATTATCAAATATTTGCATAACAAAATAGAATTTTGAAAGCATTATTGGTATGTCGTTGAGAGAATGAAAATTAAAACGAAGATCAATTTCCATGGAATGGATTTTGCATGCCCTCTCTTGATCATCAGCTAAAATATTATGCTATTATACATAATTGTTTTTTTATGCCATCTATAAAGAGGATGTAACATTCTATAACTAAATGGGCAGGAGCTAATTCCCCATAGAGGATAGTATTGGATGTAAAATATGATTCGTTAAATGTTTATGGAGTGGAAGATTAATGCCCAGGAAATGATGGGGCCGATCACGCATGATGATGTTACGTCACGTACCGTTCAACCAACCACATGCCCAATAATCAATGGCCGACAGTACAAATATTTGGGCATGGTTTGTATATGTGGGCAAGAGTAGTCTACGTTATATGTTCTATCTTTTGGTTGTTTTTAGATAATTTTGATTTTCTTCTAAATTCGATGATGAATGATTGGATCTGCATATTTGAGTGGTTAAGTTTGTACATTTAAAATGTCACAAAAGTTTTTCAACAAACTGAATCCATTTATATAGTCAGAAATACAATTGTAAACATGATAGAAAAATATATGTAGACATAAAGCATAATGATCTTAATCCCCTTACCATTAAAACAACACCAACCACATGCCCAATAATCCTGACAGTGGTTCATACGTAGATTTGCGCTCCAACCAAGCTCGCTCGTACAAAGATAGATAAAACTTGATTATGTCAGTGGCATTTTGTCAGTCAATTATTGTCGACGGATTTCACTTCTCGTCATTGAATATGAGAAATATACTTCAGTTAAATAGGTCTGTTGATGATGTTAAAACCGTCAAATTGACCAGTAAGAACGATTTCCAAATTTCAACCACTGCTTTTTCCGTCCACCTGTTCCGCATGTTGTGGAGTGGTCTTCCCAATCCAGTGGCATTGACGGCCCATTCTATTGATGTCGGCCAATGACCATTGTCGTCAAAGTCGTTGTGGCCACTAGCCAGTATAAAACAACCAACGACTATGCAATCATGCTGCCACTGCTAGTCTTTTTTAATTATATTTCTTGTTTATTTGATTACGGAGGTGTCAGTGATGGGACATGCCTTAGATTTCTTGTTTATTTGATTATGGAGTAGTTTAAATATTATATTAGATTTTTTATTTTTTCATTTCAATTGTGTTGTGTTGTGTTTTCCCATTAAATTTTGAATATTTAAAAATTGGTAAAAATGTAAAAGATTGATGGAATTGAATATTAGTTAGTTATTGAGATTGTACAATTTAAATGGATTATGGGTTTTTCAAGGTGTTGGACCTATGTATGCATTCAAAATTGCAATTTACATAATAAAAAATTGGAATTTGATCAACAATTGGATTGTCTGATTGGAGTTATAATTGTCTAAAAAGTGTAATAGTTAACCCACTGATTAAGGAGTATTCTAAATATTACACTGTTTTCATCTTTCCCCGTTGTGTTTTTCGATCAGTTTTGCTCAGAAACCAGTTTGAAATTTAAAAGAGTGATGAAATTGCATATATCCATTCATGAGAATGCACAATCCTAGTGGATTAGGAGTTTGATTTGATTGAGGAGTAGTATAAATATTAGATTTTTTTCACCTTTCAAATTGTGTTTTCCAGTTAGTTTTGCTGGTAAGAAATTGGTTAGAAATTTAAAAAATTGATGGAATTGCATATATCAGTAGCTAAGATTGCACAATCCAAGTGGATTAGGGGTTTTCCAGGGTGCTGGATCCATTTATACACAATCCCAGTAGAAAAAGAATTTTTCATGGTGCTGAATCGAAATTGAGATTTAGCCAACAATTCAATTATTCAGGTGATAATTGTCCAAAAAATTGAAAAAAATTATTAGTTAATTAGGTTAGATAATCTAAATATTAGACTTTTTCACCTTTTCTAACTATAGTTTCTGATCAATTTTGCTCAACAGAAATTTAAAAATTTAAAAGATTAATAAAATTACATATATCAGTGGCTAAAATTGCACAATAAAAAAGATTAGAAATTTTTCAAGATGTTAAATCCGTCTATGCATTATAAACTGCAATTTAAACAACAATATAAAATTACAATTTGCCCAATAATTAAATTTTCCAGTTCCAATGATAATTACCCAAAAAAAAAATTAAAAATTCTAAGAAATATAACACTGACGATTGACATATCTTATTAAAACAACTTGTTTCCTGATTTATGACCATGGACTCGGAACAACATGTTTTCTGACTTCTGGCCATGGACTTGGAATGGCATGTCTAGGCCGTTTTCTATCGAGAGACATCAATAGGATCCGCCAGATGCATTTCAAAACCCAGAAACAGTAAAAATAAATGAAGATCGCGAGGTGTAGTGTCCCCAAGACCGAGCCCTTTGTAAATCTGATGTATGAAATGAATTGTAAATATGTGTTATACACTGGTGAGCCAAGTTTGTATAAGCCAGTGGGCTTATGTGATTTTTAGGCCAGAGAGCCTAAGGGTTTGAGGCCAAGGGCCTGATTTTGTACCTGTATGTATGCAACACATTAATAAAATATAAACACCACTGCGTGCAGACTGACCACGATGAATGAGTGATGGGGGACTGAGCTTCCACAGAGTGGACAAGGAATTAGGGGCTGGAAGGTGGGAAAGGGGGCTAAGCGTAGGGGATTAAGCCTTGGGAATAATAATAAAATATTATTCCAAAGAACATGTGCATTTTATGTTTTTCTTATCCTAAGTTCCTGGCAAGGGGAAAACATGCAAAGGGGACGCATGCAGTTCCATGGGTGACAAGTGTCAACCCTGGTGCATGCAAATAAAACGACCGAGATGAACCGTGAGAAGGGTCCCTCCTCCATTCCACCCGACTGCCTGAGCGTGTACAGAGCTCTGAACATTACGACCGACCTGACCTTTGCAAGAATACCTCGTGCGTTCCTCAGAGCCGGAAAAGCTTGTGTTTGTTTCTGAAAATCCGTGTACACCCTCTGTTCTGAGAGCTGAGAAGCATGTGTTCGTTTCTGAAAAGTCGGGTTCACCTTCTTCGTTCTGAGACATGGAGTCTGTGTCGATCCCTGCGGGAATTGCTTGTCACACAATCTCGAAAACCATCACCATGAGACCTTGTCGTCATTGTTGAGCCTGTTTGGGAAGCCCGTGTCTGTATTCTCGGTTGGTTGTGGTGGCCATGCAGAGCTGGATTGCGTGTGGCTTGCTGGCCAGTGCAAGTTGTGATTGAGCCTGTGTATGACCTCTCTCCAGGTGAGGGAGGTGACTGTTGTTGGAAGAGGCAGGTTGTCAGGCCTGTGAGCAACTCTCTCCAGGTGAGAGAAAGTTTACTGGGAAGTGGTTTCTTCCAGAGAGTGTCCAACACCAGCTTTGGGCTCTAAGACTTCCTAATCCATCTTGTTGCCGAGACCCAGAGAGGGAGGAGTAGCATTGATGGACTGTGCTTGTGAAGGAGTATACTCCCGAACGGAACAGGCATGTGGGGAATGAGAGTCTGGAAGTAGTGGGCATAAGATGGCATCCTCGGAAGAATTCTTCCAGTCTTTCTGTGTTGTTTTCCCTGTAACCTCAACCTAGCCTAGGATTCCTTTCCTTGGGGTGGAGCTTAGTCCCAGCTTGGGGGTGACCCACTGTTGAGCTAACGAGCAGTGTGGTCTAAGGCTGGGAGGTTCGTAGAAGGCCTGCACGTGGTTGGTGGAATCGCCAAGGTTTTCAAAGATAAGTATCAGATGATGCTTTATTCATGATTGTGCATCTCTGTGTAATTATAACTATCATGTATTGTGCTGTTCATATCAATTTAATGTTAATGCTATTGATTGTTTATTATAGCAGTAACTAATATGTTTACTCTGAGCTTAAATGTATTTCTTTGCTTAAATGCATGTGGATTATATAATGCATGTATGATCTATGTAAAAGGTGTGTTACAGATTGGTATTTGATAGCGATAAAAGCCTTGGTAACATAAAAAGAGCGTTACAATTGGTATCAGAGCGATACATATTAAGGTGAAAGAGTGTTACAGTTTGGTATCAGAGCCCACAATTTCGACACTGAGCCTAGATGGGTCAGTTGAGTAGTCTTTAGACCGAGGGTGTGAGGAGAAATTGTTTCTGGAGGACCAATTCTAGACCCTGGAATGATCCAGAGTGTCAAGGAGTTACTTGATTGTGCCTACATGCTCAGGAGGTATAGCGGTGTTGTGAAACCGCAGCCGGTTTGGTCTATGGCCACAGGGAGAGAGGAATCCACACCAGAAGTGTTGGAGCCTTAGGATCTGTTCGGGAGGGAAGGTGAACCCTCGTGACCGTCGGATCTGGAAAGTGTGCGCAGGATTTAAAAACCCTTTGGAGTTGCACAAGAGCGTGGGAATCACGATACGCGAACTCCCGAAAACCCGAGAAGATCTACGTTGTAGATTTGGGAGGAATGCTCGACCGTTAGATCTGGCGGAGTCGCGCTCAAGTTAGTCACGAAAACCTTTCGGATTTCGCAAAGTCGAGAGATGGGAAGTGAGGGAGGGGAACACCTCCGAAACCCAAAACCCGAAATCCCGAAACGATCTACACCGTAGATCATAGGAAGGGAGTTGACCGTCGGATCAAGTTGACGAGTAAACTGTAATTTCGGGATTTCGGCAAATGGAAGTTCGAGATATGGGATGAACGGACTCCCGATGCCCAAAACCCTGAAACGCCGAAAAGATCTGCGCCGTAGATCTGAGAGGGGACCTAACTATTGGATTTTTGCTTGGAATGGACGAGGGTGCATGGATGTGTACAACGCGCCAGAGAATTGAAAAGATAGGCGAGAGCGGTGGGACCCGAAGACGTCACTGATGGAGACGTGGATCCTCCGGAACGTGCCACATGCCACTGCGGTTAAGGGCGACAACTGTGTTGTGGGCTCGGAGAATAAAGTAAATCGAAATTTCGGATTTCGGGGATTGTAGTGATAGGGAGTTGGAAGTCACTGCATAGTGAACTCCCTGGGTACCGGAAACCCGAAGTCCTGAAGTCTCGAAGCCATCGGAGACTGAAGAACCATAACACGTTTTAAGGGCGATAGCTGTGCTGTGGGCCCGGAGAGCAAGGAAACCGAAATTTCAGATTTCGTGGATTGTAGCGACAAGAAGTTAGGAGTCACTGCATAGTGAATTCCCGGGTACCGGAAACCCGAAGTCCCGAAAATTGCAGAGCCGACAGAGCTAAAGAAACCTTGTGAAGTCAAATGTTTCTCACTCATGTTGGTTTATGATTATTGTGTTTTTATTAAAGGTTTAAGGCCTAACAAAATTCGGATTGGTTGCACATTGCATGTGTAGAGTTCAACAAGTGTCAGGACACCAGTTAATCGACGTCGAGTATAGAAATGGAAGAGGTGCGGATTGCCTCCATTTTAGAGGACGAAAGAGAAGGAAGAGATGTCAACCTGAGAGTCGAAGGATCGAACTCCAATGGGCATGGAAGAGAATTAGAGAAGGAAGGGCACATAATGAAAATCATTGAAGGATTGCAAAGAGATGCCCAGGCACGCCGAGCTGATAGCCGAAATCTCATGAAAGTCAGGGATTGGCAGGGTGAAATCAACTTAAAAATGTTGAAGAGCCTGGAAAGAATAGAAAGGAAATTGGGGAAGGGAAGGGACTCAAGCAAGACATAGAGTCGCAGAACCCCTGAGAGAAAAAGGAGATCAAGAAGTATCAGGACCCCTGAGAGGAGAAGAAGATCGAGGAGTAGTAGCAGACATCATTGTCGCTCCCAGAAGCATTCCAATAGGGAGGCACGTAGTAGTTCAAGATCGTCTCCTACTAGAAAACATCGAAAATCTGGAATGGATGAATTGAAAGGGGAGATGAACAAGATAAATCCTCCAACGTTCGATGGTAAACATAAGAAGGAGGAAGATGTCGAAACATGGTTGCTAGGCATGAGGAAATATTTCCAACTGCAAAATTATTCCGCACATGCAGAAGGAAGAATTGTGATGTATCAGCTAAAAGGAAAAGCATCCATGTGGTGGGATCAGTTTGTGCAAGTGCAACACATCAGAGAGAAATATATCACTTGGAAGGAGTTTAAGAGGTATTTCGAGAAGAAATACCTAACCAAAAGATACTATGAAATAAAGATGAAGGAGTTCTTCGAACTCAAGCTAGGCATCATGCCCATTGATGAGTATGAATGAAGTTTTCTGGAACTACTGAAGTATGTTCCATTCATCAAAGAGGAGGCTGTGAAAATTTAGAGGTATCTGAGTGGACTGCCACCTTCTATTGGTGACAAGATTTAGTATGATGATCCTAAGACTATGGAAGAAACAAGAAGAAGTGTGAAATGCTTGTATGAACAACAAAGAGAAAAGCCTATCCTTCGGAAGGCTTGGGATGACCAGAAGAGGTTTAAGAAGGAACAGAGGAAGAAGTGAAACAAGCCTTCCTTTTTCAGAAACAGTCTTCAGGGAAAGCCATTGTTTAGAGAGCCAAGAATGACTGAAGAGGGAGCACAAAGACAGAGACAAACACCCATTTAGTGTTGGGGCTGTAAAGGAAACCACAAGTACAAAGATTGTCCCCATAAAAATGGTAAAGCGAGAACTGTTCATACTGTTCAGCAAGATGAAACAATGGAGGATATGGGCAGCAGAATGCCGAGGATCTACACAACCCTCGACAACAAGCAAGAAGAATTTCAATCGCACATGATTGAAGTGGAAGATATGATTAACAACCGACCACTTATTATTTTAATTGATTCAGGGGCTAGCCATAGTTATGTAGATCCTAGGGTCATGGAAAATTTGCGTTTATCAAGAAGCAAACATGAAAAGTCTTGGTTAGTGCAATTGGCCACAGGAATCAAAAGGAAGGTCACTGAATTGGTTAAGTCCTGTTCAGTGGACATGAAAGGATTGACCACTAAGGCTGAATTGAATACTCTGCCTTTAGGCTCTTGCGACTGCTTAATTGGGATGGATTGGTTGGACCAGCACCATGCCCTTCTGGACTATCGTAACAAGAAGTTCACATGCTTGGATTAAGAAGGAAATCAAAAAACAGTCCAAGGAATTCCCAGAGCCGATGCTGGTAGAGAAATCTCAGCCATACAGCTGAAGAAGTGTTACAGGAAAGGTTGTCAATTACTTTTAGCCCGTGTGGGAGAAGCATCCAGAGATGCAGTCTCGAACCTGGAAGACCATGAGGTACTCATAGAGTTCAAGGATGTATTTCAGGAGGTACCAGAAGTGCTGGAGCCTTAAGATCTGTTCGGGAGGGAAGGCGAACCCTCGTGACTGTCGGATCTGGAAAGTATGTGCAGGATTTAAAAACCCTTTGGAGTTGCAGAAGAGCGTGGGAATCACGATATGTGAATTCCCGAAAAACCAAGAAGATCTACGTTGTAGATCTGGGAGGAAGGCTCGACTATTAGATCTGGCGGAGTCACGCTCGAGTTAGTCGCGAAAACCTTTTAGATTTCGCAAAGTCGGGAGATGGGAAGTGAGGGAGGGGAACACCTCTGAAACCCAAAACCCGAAATCCCGAAACAATCTACACCATAGATCGTAGGAAGGGAGTTGACCGTCGGATCAAGTTGACGAGTAAACCATAATTTTGGGATTTCGGCAAACGGAAGTTCAAGATATGGGATACACGGACTCCTGATGCCCGAAACCCCGAAACGACGAAAAGATCTGCGCCGTAGATCTGAGAGGGGACCTAACCGTTGGAGTTTTGCTTGGAATGGACGAGGATGCATGGATGTGTACCACGTGCCAGAGAATTGAAAAGACATGTGAGAGCGGTGGGACCCGAAGATGTCACCAATGGAGATGTGGATCCTCCGTAACGTGCCACGCGCCATTACGGTTAAGGGTGACAACTGTGTTGTG
This sequence comes from Picea engelmannii, assembly GCA_009831015.1. Classification (NCBI taxonomy): domain Eukaryota; kingdom Viridiplantae; phylum Streptophyta; class Pinopsida; order Pinales; family Pinaceae; genus Picea; species Picea engelmannii. Next base: position 290,505 of record ML803257.1, read on the forward strand.
GGCCTGGAGAATAAAGTAAATCGGAATTTTGGATTTCGGGGATTGTAGTGACAAGGAGTTGGAAGTCACTGCATAGTGAACTCCCGAGTATCAGAAATCTGAAGTCCCGAAGCCATCAGAAACTGAAGAACCGTAACAGGTTTTAAGGGCGATAGCTGTGTTGTGGGCCCGGAGAGCAAGGAAACCGAAATTTCAGATTTCAGGGATTGTAGCGACAAGAAGTTAGGAGTCACTGCATAGTGAACTCCTGGGTACTAGAAACCCGAAGTCTCGAAAATTGCAGAGCCGAAAGAGCTCAGAAAACCTTGTGAAGTCAAATGTTTCTCACTCATGTTGGTTTATGATTATTGTGATTTTATTAAAGGTTTAAGGCCTGAAAAACTTCAGATTGATTGCACATTGCGTGTGCAGAGTTCAACAAGTGTCAGGACACCAGTTAATCGACATCGAGTATAGATATGGAAGAGGTGCGGATTGCCTCCATTTCAGAAGACGAAAGAGAAGGAAGAGATGTCAACCTGGGAGTTGAAGGATCTAACTCCAATGGGAATGGAAGAGAATTAGAGAAGGAAGGGCACATAATGAAAATCATTGAAGGATTGCAAAGAGATTCCCAGGCACGCCGAGCTGATAGCCGAAAGCTCATGAAAGTCAGGGATCGGCATGGCGAATTCAACTTTAAAATGTTGAAGAGCCTGGAAAGAATAGAAAGGAAATCAGAGAAGGGAAGGGATTCAAGCAAGATAGAGAGTCGTAGAACCCCTGAGAGAAAAAGGAGATCAAGAAGTATCAGGACCCCTGAGAGGAGAAGAAGATCGAGGAGTAGTAGCAGACATCATTGTCGCTCCCAGAAGCATTCCAGTAGGGAGGCACACAGTAGTTCAAGCTCGTCTCCTACTAGAAAACACCGAAAATCTGGGATGGATGAATTGAAAGGGGAGATGAACAAGATCAAGCCTCTAACATTCGATGGTGAACATAAGAAGGAGGAAGATGCTGAAACATGGTTGCTGGGCATGAAGAAATATTTCCAACTGAAGAATTATTCCGCACATGCAGAAGGAAGAATTGCGGTGTATCAGCTAAAAGGAAAAGCATCCATGTGGTGGGATCAATTTGTGCAAGTGCAACACATCAGAGAGAAAGATATCACTTGGAAGGAGTTTAAGAGGTATTTTGAGAAGAAATACCTGAACAAAAGTTACTATGACAGAAATATGAAGGAGTTCTTCAAACTGAAGCTAGGCAACATGGCCATTGATGAGTATGAACGAAGTTTTCTGGAACTACTGAAGTATGTTCCATTCATCAAAGACGAGGCTGTCAAAATTCAGAGGTATCTGAGTGGACTGCCACCTTCTATTCGCGACAAGATTTAGTATGATGATCCTAAGACTATGGAAGAAACAATAAGAAGTGCAAAATGCTTGTATGAACAACAAAGAGAAAAGCCTATCCTTCGGAAGGCTTGGGATGACCAGAAGAGGTTTAAGAAGGAATAGAGGCAGAAGGGAAACAAGCCTTCCTTTTTCAGAAACAGTCTTCAGGGACAACCATCGTTTAGAGAGTCGAGAATGACTGAAGAGGGAGCACAAAGACAAAGACAGATGCCCATTTAGTGTTGGGGTTGTAAAGGAAACCACAAGTACATAGATTGTCCCCATAAAAATGGTAAAGCAAGAGTTGTTCATAATGTTCAACAAGATGAAACAGTGGAGGATATGGGCAATAGAATGTCAAGGATCTACGTAGCCCTGGACAACAAGCAAGCAGAATTTCAATCGCACATGATTGAAGTGGAAGGTATGATTAACAACCGACCACTTATTATTTTAATTGATTCAGGGGCTATCCATAGTTATGTAGATCCTAGGGTGGTGGAAAATTTGCGTTTATCAAGAAGCAAACATGAAAAGTCTTGGTTAGTGAAATTGGCCACATGAATCAAAAGGAAGGTCACTGAATTGGTTAAGTCCTGTTCAGTGGACATGAAAGGATTGAGCATTAAGGCTGAATTGAATATTCTGCCTTTAGGCTCTTGCGACTGCTTAATTGGGATGGACTGGTTGGACCAACACCATGCCCTTCTGGACTTTCATAACAAGAAGTTCACATGCCTGGATAAAGAGGGAAATCAGAAAACAGTCCAAGGAATTCCTAGAGCCGAAGCTGGTAGAGAAATCTCAACCATACAACTGAAGAAGTGTTACAGGAAAGGCTGTCAATTGTTTGCAGCCCGTCTGGGAGAAGCATCTAGAGATGCAGTCTCGAAGCTGGAAGACCATGAGGTACTCACAGAGTTCAATGACGTATTTCAGGAGGTACCTGGACTACCTTCGAAGAGAGACATCGATTTTTCTATAAATTTGATGCCAGGAGTAGCTCCAGTTTCGAAAGCTCCTTATAGAATGAGTACGCCAAAGCTGAAAGAGTTGCAATTGCAGCTAGAAGAGATTCTAAAGAAGGGGTACATTCACCCCAGTGTTTCACCTTGGGGAGCCCCGATCCTATTCGTGAAAAAGAAAGATGGGACGTTGAGGTTGTGCATTGATTTCCGGCAGTTGAATAAGGTAACTGTCAAGAACAAGTATCCTCTGCCAAGGATCGATGATCTTTTCGATCAGTTGAAGGGTGCGAAAATATTTTCAAAGATAGATCTCAGATATGGATATCACCAAGTGAGAATAAATGAGGAGGACATCAGCAAGACCACCTTTAGAACAAGGTACAGTCATTACGAGTTCACAATGGTGCCGTTTGGACTGTCAAACACACCTGTTGTTTTCATGTACTTAATGAATGGTGTATTCAGGGACTATTTGGACAAGTTTGTCATAGTGTTCCTGGATGACATCTTGTGTATTCCAAGTCAGAGGAAGAGCATGAGCAACACCTGAAAATGGTGTTGCAAGTGTTGAGAGAACAACAACTGTATGCCAAGCTGAGCAAGTGCTCATTTTATCAAAGGCAGATTCATTACTTGGGACACATTATATTAGAAGAAGGGATCGCTGTGGATCCTGAAACGGTTGAGGCCATCCGAGAATGGCCAGTGCCAAGGAATGTAGTGGAGGTTAGATCTTTTATGGGTCTGGCGGGTTACTACAGAAGGTTTATAACATGATTCTCAAAGATATCTCACTCTATCACTTCCTTGCAAAGGAAGGAGAAGAACTTTCAGTGGACTGAAGAGTGGGAGAGCAGTTTCCAGCGATTAAAGCAGTTATTAACCAGCGCTCCAATCCTGAAGATTACAGATCCAAATATGGATTTATTGGTGTGCACAGAGGCATGTAAGGAGGGACTGGGAGGAGTTCTCAACCAAGAGGGATTTGTAATCTGTTATGAATCCCGAAAGCTGAAAGAGAATGAAAGGAATTATGCCACTCACGATTTAGAGTTGGCAAGAATCGTCCAGGCATTGAGGAAATGGAGACATTACCTCATGGGAAGGAGATTTGAATTGAGAACAAACCACAATGGTCTAAAGTATTTATTTGATCAGCTGACTTTAAATTCCAGACAAACCAGATGGCTAGAGTTTCTGTGTGAATATGACTTTGATATCAAGCATATCAAAGGGAAAGAAAATAAGGTGGCTGATGCACTCAGCAGAAAAGTGCACGAATTACACGCTACAACCATTAGCATGTACAGGACTGAGATTAAGGACATAATTTTGGAAGCCGCAAATGTTGATTTGCAGTACAGAGGTCTGGTAGCAAAGCTACAGCAGCGTGAGAGACCACAGACCCAGGGAAGTTACACCTTGGGAATTGATGGCTTACTTCTATATAAAAACAGAGTGTATGTACCCAATGTCTGAGAATTGAAGCTGGAAATTCTAAAAGAAATGCATAACGTGGCTTATGCTGGACATCCTGGATATCAGAAGACTGTGGCAGCAGTCAAAAGCCATTACTTTTGGCCGGGTTTGAAGAAAGAAATCACTGAATACATCGTCAGATGTATGGAGTGTTAGAAAGTTAAGGCTGAGCATAGGCACCCAGCAGGGTTGTTGCAACCTTTACCCATTCCTGAGTGGAAATGGGAAGTGGTGACAATGGATTTTATCACAGGATTGCCCAAAACAAACAAGCAGCATGATTCAATCATGGTGGTGGTGGACAAGCTTACAAAAGCTGCCCATTTTATTCCACTAAAAACCACTCACGGGGCAGCAGATGTTGTTGATATCTTCTTAAAAGAAGTGGCACGCTTGCACGGAATTCCTAAGACGATTGTGTCTGATAGGGACCTAAAATTCACCTCGAATTTCTGGAAAGGATTTTTCAAGGGATTCAGAACGATTCTGAACTTTAGTACAACGTATCATCCTGAGTCTGATGGACAAATAGAGAGGGTGAACAGAGTAATAGAAGACATATTGAGAATGTATGTGATGGATAAACCATCAAGGTGGGAAGACTACTTGCATTTGGTAGAATTCACCTACAATAATGGGTATCATATATCATTGAAGATGAGCCCATTCGAAGCACTTTATGGAAGGAAGTGCAACACTCCAGTGAGCTAGGATAATCCAACTGACAGAGCAATAGTTGGGCCTGAGCTGCTCAAAGAGATGGAAGACCAAATGATAAGAATTAAACAGAATCTAAAAGCTGCCCAGGACAGGCAGAAACGTTACGCTGATAGTAACAGAACCCATAGAGAATTCAAAGTGGGTGACCACGTTTTCCTGAAAGTGAAAACTCACAGGAGTTCCCTGAAGCTGGGAAGTTGCGCCAAGTTGGCAACAAGATTTTGTGGGCCGTTTGAAATCCTGGAAAGGATTGGGTCAGTTGCATACATGTTTGCATTACCTTCATCTATGACTGTACATAATGTGCTTCATGTTTCACTGCTTAATAAATATATACCTGATGTTAATCATGTTATCGATTGGAATGTGATTCAGGTGGAACCAGAAGGTGTCCTGCAAGTGCATCACGTGCGCATATTGGACAGGAAAAGAAAACAACTCCGGAATCAAGCTATAGAGCTTGTAAAGGTCCAGTTGACCTGGTACGGTCCCGAGGACGCGACGTGGGAGCATGAAGAGATTATGCCGGAAGAGTACCCACATCTTTTTGAAAAATTTGAGAAGTTTGCAGAGACAGTGTAAGGTTGCACTGAGGACAGTGCATAAATAAGGGGAGGGGGATTGTAGTGTCCCCAAGACCAAGCCCTTTGTAAATTTGATGTATGAAATGAATTGTAAATATGTGTTATAGGCTGGTGAGCCAAGTTTGTATAAGCCGGTGGGATTATGTGATTGTTAGGCCAGAGAGCCTAAGGGTTGGAGGCCAAGGGCCTTATTTTGTACCTGTATGTATCCAACACATTAATAAAATATAAACACCACCGCGTGCAGACTGACCATGATGAATGAGTGATGGGGGACTGAGCTTCCACAAAGTGGGCAAGGAATTAGGGGCTGGAAGGTGGGAAAGGGGGCTAAGCCTTGGGAATAAAATTAAAATATTATTCCAAAGAACATGTGCATTTTATGTTTTTTTTATCCTAAGTTCCAGGCAAGGGGAAAACATGCAAAGGGGATGCATGCAGTTCCATGGGTGACAAGTGTCAAGCCTGGTGCATGCAAATAAAATGACCTAGATGAGCCGTGAGAAGGGTCCCTCCTCCCTTCCACTCGACTGCTTGAGCGTGTACGGAGCTGTGAACAGTATGACCAACCCGACCTTTGCAAGAATACCTCGTGCGTTCCTGAGAGCCGAAAAAGCCTATGTTTATTTCTGAAAATCCGTGTACAACCTTTGTTCTAAGAGCCGAGAATCCTGTGTTCGTTTCTGAAAAGTTGGGTTCACTATCTTCGTTCTGAGCCGTGGAGTCTGTGTTGATCCCTGCGGGAATTGATTGTCACGCAATCCCGAAAACCATCACCGTGAGACCTTGTCGTCATTGCTGAGTCTGTTTGGGAAGCCTGTGTCTGTATTCTCGGTTGGCTATGGTGGCCACGCAGAGCTGGACTGCGCATGGCTTGCTGGCCAGTGCAAGTTGTGATTGAGCCTGTGTATGACCTCTCTCCAGGTGAGGGAGGTGACTGTTGTTGGAAGAGGCAGGTTGTCATGCCTGTGAGAAACTCTCTCCAGGTGAGAGAGGGTTTACTGGGAAGTGGTTTCTTCCAGATAGTGTCCAACACCAGCTTCGGGCTCTGAGACTTCCTGATCAGGCCTGTTGCCGAGACCTAGAGAGGGAGGTGTAGCACCGATGGATTGTGCTTGTGAAGTTGTATACTCCCGGGCGGAACATGCATGTGGGGAATGAGAGTCTGGAAGTAGTGGGCGTAAGATGGCATCCTCGGAAGAATCCTTCCAGTATTTGTGTGTTGTTTTCCCTGTAACCTCAGCCTAGCCTAGGATTCCTTGCCTTGGGGTGGAGCTTAGTCCCAGCTCGGGGGTGACCCACTGCTGAGCTGATGAGCAGTGTGGTCTAAGGCTGGGAGGTTCGTGGAAGGTTTGCACGTGGTTGGTGGAATCGCCAAGGTTTTCAAAGATAAGTATCAGATGATGCTTTATTCATGATTCTGCGTCTCTGTGTGATTATAACTATCATGTATTCTGCTGTGCATATCAATTTAATGTTAATGTTATTGATTGTTTATTATAGCAGTAAATAATATGTTTACTCTGAGCTTAAATGTATTTCTTTGCTTAAATGCATGCGGATTATATAATGCATGTATGAGCTATGTAAAAGGTGTGTTACAGATTGGTATCTGACAGCGATAAAAGCCTTGGTAACAAAAAAAGATCGTTATAATTGGTATCAGAGCGATAGAGCTTAAGGTGAAAGAGTGTTACATGAGGGATGCCAAGTGCTGCTTACCTAGAGCGTCCGTTCAACCCAGTTGTTTGACGCGGAAGATACAAAAACATGGCGCTACTCAACCAACCTTTCTTTGTTGAGGGCGACGCATTGTAAATTCGCCATCCTAAAATACAATAAAAAATACATTTACGGCCGGTTTGAAATGACACAGATGGAAACATCTTTCCAAAATTAGTGGTTTGGACAACCAGTTCTGGGCAAAAGCCATCCCTAAAGAAAATGCTCCGGCATTATTATAAGGTGTTCAAGGTGTTGAAGAATGCATCGACATTATTATAAGGTGTTAAAGATGATACTTAATGATATTGATCTAGCATATGATATGGTTATTATCAGATATTTGCAAAACATAATAGAATTTTGGAAACATTGTTGGTATGTTGTTGAGAGAATGAAAATTGTATACCAAATGGACCACACTACAGCAAGTTATGACGACTTGTATACCAAATGGACCACACTGCGGCAAGAAAGAGACCAAGCAGTGCCAAATTTCACGAATATCTTTCATACCTTGCGCACCAAGCTGAGTATCAAAGATTCAGAGCGACATCTGGTGCTCAAGTATCACGACACTCTGCATAGATACATCCAGACCGAAATGGAATTTTTCGACATCTCATCCTTTGGCACGACCTACCAATATGCTGTCAAAATCGAGCTGAAGCTCAAACAAAAGATGTGGCAATTTGGGCCTGAGAACCCATCACAACAAAAGCCGGGAAAGGACATAGAAAATATGGACAGTATCAGGACAACCAGTCCAACCGCAAGAAAAGAAGGACACCGGAAAGACAAAGAAAGATATCAGGAAGTGGTGCAACTTCCATAAGAGACCTTGGCATAACAGTGCTGACTGTCGCTCAAAGAAGTCACTGGTGGATGAAGTGAAAGCCTTTGAATAAGATGTGGGTTCAGAATCTGAGCCAGAACCAGAAATGGGAAGATGGATCATTGATGCGGAACCCAGTGACACCGTTGCTACCACCAAGCTCTAGCCTGGTGAACCAGATGAGCCAGAAGAAGAACGCCTCTTCCATTCACATATGTGGGTAAAAGGCACCCCGTTGCACTTCATTGTGGACAGCGGTAGCTAGAACAACTCCGCACCCACAACCCCACACCATTAGATGGCTCTGCCAAGGAAGCGATCTCAGCGTCATCCAACAGTGTCGATTGTCGTACGACATCAAGCCCTTCAAAGACGAGGTATTGTGTGATGTTTCTCCTCTCAAAGTTTGTGATGCTCTTTTGGGCCAACCTTATTTATGGAAACACCATGTATATGAGTCTAGGCCTCGTAGTGTTATTATTACTTTGAACAGGAAATTGTATAGGATACTCGAGGCAGTCCCACCTAGTGTTATTTCCTTGATCTCTGCTAAGCAATGCAGGAAGGTCATCTCTCATACGGGGAGGTTTGTCTTCTTCATGATTCGCTCTCAGAATAAGTGAAAGATCACAGCCACATCCAGGGTCTTTGCGGCCGACCTATCCACACAATAGAAGCAAGTAGATAAGGTCGTGGAAGAATACTCACATATCTTCTCCTCACCTACCAGGGTACCTCTGCACTTCCAGTTCAAGCACCCCATCGATCTGACCCCTGGTACAACGCTTTCCAATGGGTTAGTCTATCTTCGCTCTCTGTTAGAGAATGAGGAGATCAAGTGACAGATCCAAGAACTGCTCCACAAGGGGCACATCTATCCCATATCATCACCTTGCGGGAGCCCAATCGTGCTGGTAGAGAAGAAAGATGGAACCTGGTGACTCTACATTGATTACCGGGCTCTGAATAAAATCACAGTCAGAAACCGATACCCGATTCCTTGAATCGATGACCTCCTTGATCAACTCACGGGGGCCAAATACTTCAGTAAGATTGATCTAAAGTCTGGCTACCACCAGATCTCGATAGAACAAACAGATGTATGGAAAACCACCTTCAAGTCAAAGGAAGGCCTTTTTGAATGGTTGCTCATGCCCTTTAGTTTGAAAAATTCTCCAGCCTCTTTCATGAGGATGATGGATGATATCCTACGACCTTTCACCAATAATTTTGTAGTGGTGTATCTGGATGACATTCTCATTTACAACAAGACTTGGGCCGAACATTTGCATCATATTCAACAGGTTCTGCACACCCTGCGGCAACACAAGCTATATGCTAACTTGGAAAAATGATCCTTCGGCATGGACTGGTTCCATTACCTGAGATACATAATTGATCAACATGGCGTACATGTGGATCTAGCCAAGATCCAAGTCATCTGTGACTGGCCAGCCCCAACTACACTCACTGAGCTTCAAAGCTTCTTGGGCCTTGCCAATTTCTACCACAGGTTTGTGTTGGGATTCTCTCATATTGCATGGGCCCTTATCCAAATAACTAGGGGTGGTGGTAAGGTGAAATGTGTGTGGGGCCTGTCCCAACAACAAGCGTTCAACGATTTGAAGCAGCGCTTGTACTCAAACCCAATACTTTCACTACCAGACCTGCAACAACCCTTTGCGATCGAGACAGATGATTCAGACTATGCGGTGGGCGCCCTTCTCACTCAGCACGTCCACCCCATGGCCTATCATAGTGAGACACTATCAGATGTTGTCCGTAAGTACCCTACTTACGACAAAGAAATTTACTCCATTGTGCAAGCCTGCCGCCAGTGGAGACATTACATTCTTGGGAAAGAGATAATCATCCACACTGATCATAAGCCACTGCAGTTTATGCAGACACAAGGAAAATTGCAGAATGATTGCCATCAAAAGTGGTCCACATACTTGCAGCAATTCCACCTCAACATCAAGTATAAAACAAGAAGCACCAATCGCGTCGCTGATTGCCTTAGCAGATCGCCAGTCGTGGAAATCACCATGGTGCTAGACTCCTACGACCACGAGACCTCTGGATGGCCCCAACTCTATGAGACAAACCCGAACTTCGCCACCACCTACCAAATGTTGGGTGCAAACGCAGTTGTCGATAATTTCCATCTTCAGGATGGGTTGTGTAGTCTGGGCCATATCTGTGTTCCATCAAGAGAGTGAACGAAGTTGATCTGGGAAGCCCACTACAGTCGGGTGGCAATACACTTCGGCGTAAAAAAGACAGTGACGATGCTACAGAAACATTTCCACTGGCCGAAACTTCGACAGGAGGTCAGCAAGTATATCAGGTCATGCACTGCCTGTGCTATTGCCAAACCAACCACTAAGAAACAGGGCATGTACACCCCTCTTCCTACTCCTAATAGGCCATGGGAATCCATCTCAATGGACTACATGTCGGGCCTCCCATCCACCAAGCGCGGAAATGATTGTGTTTTTGTGGTTGTTGATCACTTTTCTAAGATGATGATTATGGTTGTCTGCAAGAAGAACATCACAGCAGAGGCCACTGCCAAGATCTTATTTGAACGAGTCTGGGTACATTTTGGAATCCCACAAAACATTATCTCAGATCAGGACAGTTGATTTCTCAGCACATTTTGGTCGAGCCTTTGGTCACTGTTGGACACCAAGCTCATCAAATCCACGGCCTTCCACCCCCAGATAGATGGCGAAACCGAGGTCGTAAATTGAATGATTGTGCATATCCTTCGCATGTATAATTCAAAGCATCCGTGCACATGGGATGAGAGCCTTCCCTATGTCCAACATAGCTACAACTGAGCCCTGTATAGCTCCACCGGCCACAACCCCTTTCAGGTGGGGTTGGGATTCTGACCAGTGCGTCCCATAGATGTTTCACTTCCCCTTGCGATCACCTCGACCAACTCATCTCATGCTCCAACTAAAGTTGAAAAATCCACCTGGTTCATTGATTGGATCCAACACATCCGCCAACAGGTTCAGGATATCCTATAGAAGTCTAATGATAAGTACAAGCAACACCATGATCAACATCGAGTGCCACATAAGTTTTCGGTGGGCGAAAAAGTTTGGTTGCACTTGCAGAAAGAACGCCTTACAAGACCCCATCGGAAGCTTCACCCACTCCGTTATGGGTTGTACACCATCACCAAGGCCATGGGGGATAATTCTTTTGAGCTCAACATTCCTCCTTTCCTTGGCCTGCACCCAGTGTTCAACGTGGATCTCCTTCGCCCTTATTTCCCACCATTATTGGACACCTCAAACGTAGCAGAGTAGCTGACACCAACAAAGCTCAACCCCGAATGCATACAACAGGCTTCCAATGATCAGATTGTGGACACACCGATCAAGGGCACTTGACAACAAAGGATCCATCTTTATCGAGTCGTCAAAGGAGGGAAACTCTTGCACCAAGGCAAGTGGCTCACCCGGGGCCGAATTCAACAAACAATTCCTCATATGATGGGGGAACTCAATGAAACGGAGACCATTGATTCCTAAGGAGGGAGGATTGATCCAGGTGGATATCGATGGCCACCCACCTCTTCCAATTGGCTCAAAACAGTATTCTGACAATTTTGGCAATTTACTATTTTTAACAGTTTTAACTTCCGGGGCCATTTTGAGGGCCTAAACGAAGGTTTTTCTGGATCGAGATTCTCAATAATAACCGAAGGCATGATTAAGCCCCCAAAATGAATATCCTCAACGATACCTTTCCAACGGGCTATCATATGCCTAAAACGAAGATCGCATGCAAAAGTTACGACCCCGGGAAGTTCATGTACTAACCCAAACGGGGCCCACATGACTTTTGGCGCTTCATCTCCTAGGGCTAGGTTTTTGGATGTCTAGGGTTTTTGGCATTCTTGTTATTGTAAAAAGGCCTTTAGAGCCTCATTGTAATCATCTTCTTATGAATGAGCGCAACCGTCACATCTCTTCTCAGAGATAAGCCACCACCATTCCAACAAGCTTGTTTCCGTTGCATTTTACAGTTTCAACTTATTTTCTTATTGAATAGAAAACCAGTTTTACTGTATCTTTGTTATTTTGTGTTAAGCACCTATTAATAATCTATAGTCATTTCATTATGCTCATAAAATTCGTATCATGTGTGCAACACTCTCTCCAGGTGAGAGAGGTGGTTGTGGTTGAAGAAGCAGGTTGTCAGGCCCGTGAGCGATTCTCTCCAGGTGAGAGAGTGCATGGAGGAAGTGAGAAATCTTGGAAGGGGTCCTGTAGCTTCCACAGATCTCGGATAATTCTGGTTCGACCTGTTGCTTAAGCCCAAGGCAAGGGAGATTTAGCAGCCGAAGGACTGTCCTAGTGACAGTGAAGGTGTATACTCCTGGGGTGGGACAAGCATGTGGGGAATGAGAGTCTGTGAGTAGTGGGCATAAGTGGATCCTGGGAGAGAATCCATCCGCATAAACTGTGTGTCTTCCTGTTGACCTTGCCTAGCCTAGGATTCCCTTGCCCGATGGAGCTTAGTCCCAGCTCAGGGGTGACCTACTACTGAGAGTGATGAGCAATGCGGTCTAAGGCTGGGAGGTTCGTGGAAGGTATGCACGCAGTTGGTGGTGTTACGCCAGTTTAAAAGATACGTATCATTATGTGTTTAATTTGATTTAATATGCATGTTATATATAAATTTATGGGAATGTTCCGCGTAGTAGCATTGCTTGGCAGTGGGGTTGATGGTCGGGGACGTTACAAAATGGTATCAGAGCAGCCAAGGCTAATTTAAGGTTGTGTAGGATTGCCCGGCCTGTTGGTGGCTGGGGATGTTACATTATCCATCTAGGCCGACATGTGATAGTCACCAAAGTCAAAGATCATGTTCCTTCTCTGTAAGACATTCACATATCATTGTTGTTGCCTTGACATAGACAACACACAATCTACCACATTTCCAAGTCGTATTGTCCTCCACTGAATCCCACCATGGTGTCTCATAGGTCATCCATCCTACTCGACGATACATCCTTGGACCTCTTAGCCTATGCACTAGTACAACGTCCTAACCGATCGTTCGTCCTACTTGATAAGATGTCCTTGGTCCTCCTAGCATATGTGCTAGTACATTGTCTTAACTATTTTGCAGCTTCCACCCACGAGTCATCCCACCAAGGATACCAAAGTATATAAATTCATCGTGCAACTTGCCAAGTATACCTGACATCCCCGTTGTTGTGCCATTTCCAATGGCCCCTCAATTCATGGTTCTGACATTCCCCCACACTTACAATCATTGACATCCTCGTCAACACAACCCCATCAAATCATCCGATGAAAGGGGTGTTAGTGGTGAAGAAATACTTCCACAATTCCCACATTCGAACATTGCTGTGATACCATTTGTCATGGGGCTAGACATTGTGTTCCTCTTAAGCATCCCATACCACTCAAAAAGTCAAGCCATTGCTCAACACCGACGTGACCTCACGAGTTGTTCATGACCATCAACACATTCGTATTGCCTAGAATATGCCTCACCATCATGTCCTGGCTGAACACAAGCCAAAAATCTTTAATTGTGTGGAAGTTCAAATGCTTGCTTCACCATAGGTGACCTACTATCGCCTCCCCAGAGCCAAGCATACTTCAATAGTTGAGTGCTCAATGTGCAATTGTGCTATCATCCACCTAGGCCGACAAGTGATAGTCATCGAAGATCATGTTCCTTCTCCATCAGACATTCACATATATTCAACACACATATCACCAAATTTTTGCCTTGACACATGGACAACACACAATCTACATTGCCAAGTCACATTGTCCTTCACCAAAGCCCACCATGGTGCTTCGCCAATCGTCCATCCTACTTGACGAGATATCCTTGGACCTCTTAGCCTATGCACTAGTACAATGTCCTAACTGATTTTCCATCCTACTTGACGAGATATCCTTGGACCTCTTATCCTATGCACTAGTACAATGTCCTAACCTATTTTCGATCCTACTCGACAAGATTTCCTTGGTCCTCCTAGCCTATGTGCTAGTACATCATCATAACCATCTCGTGATTGCTACACACGAGTTGATCCACCAAGGCTACCAAAGTGTATGGACTTGTTGTGCAACTTGCCAAGTATGCCCAATGCCCTGCCATCGTGTTATTGTTAATGGCACCTCAAGTCAAAGTTATGACATATGGTTTACTAAACAAGTGGGCTGAACGTCAAGTTTTGGACAAAAACCATCCCTAAAAAATCCTTTGACGTTATTATAAGGCATTGAAGATGATGATAACTATATATATGAATGAATGAGTATTAAATTGACGATAATGTTGGATGTAACATATGATATGGTTATTATCAAATATTTGCATAACAAAATAGAATTTTGAAAGCATTATTGGTATGTCGTTGAGAGAATGAAAATTAAAACGAAGATCAATTTCCATGGAAGGGATTTTGCATGCCCTCTCTTGATCATCAGCTAAAATATTACGCTATTATACATAATTGTCTTTTTATGCCATCTATAAAGAGGATGTAACATTCTATAACTAAATGGGCAGGAGCTAATTCCCCATAGAGGATAGTATTGGATGTAAAATATGATTCGTTAAATGTTTATGGAATGGAAGATTATTGTCCAGGAAATGATGGATGTGAGTACCATCTAAAAGAAATTCCACAAGCATTTCATTGGCAGAATATTACAAGCAATGAAGCGATGGAGTGGAGTGGAGAATATAAAAAGAGTTTCAACTAAAACTTTGAGTGGTGTAAAACACCACCTTTAAGAAAAATAAGGCCATTATAAAACTCTCCATGAAAATGCAATTTATAAAACTCCTCATAAAAGTGCAATTTTTTCCATAATTGGTAGAGACTATGCAATTTTTTCCATTTTTTTTTGAAACACCACTTTGTTATTATTTTTTTCCTAATTTACAAAGGCTATACTTTAATTGGAAAATTGGAAATTTTGAAACACCATTTTGTTATTTATACATATATACATAGCGTGCATGTGCTATCCTTAAATTTCAAGTCATTGGTTTCATTTATACTTACATCCACACTTCCAACAAATTTTAAGGGAGGATGCATAAATATTTTAGGCTTTTAAGAGAACAACATTTCATTTAACATAGAATAAGATCATTCCTTTTTTATCTTCGTTTATTTTATTTTATTTGTGAACTTCTTGAGAATGCATATATATATATCTTTTTTTTTTCAATTTATTTGAATGGAATGATCTTAGGATATATATGAAACTTAATTTCTCCTAACACCATAAAATTTAGAAAACAAAATGGCATGTTAATAGAAATGAAGAGAGGTCTTTTTTAATTATATTTGTATCTTATATAATATAATTATAAAAAATGATATATTGTTAGGGAATTATATATAAGCTTATTTTAAATGTTTTTTTGTTAGGGAGTAAGGTATAGTAAATTAAAGACTTTATGTGAAAATGTATTTTGATAGTTTAAATTGCATTTGAGAATGCATAAATGGATTTAGCTTGCTAAAAAACCCTTAAGACACTTGGGTTATACAAACTTGGCCACTTAAATCTGCAAATCCAACATTTTTTCCTTGTATTTGAAGAAAAATTAAATAAAAAATATTAAACATTAAAATATAGCTTTATTTATATATATTTTTAAAATTAATTTTATAAATTAATGCATTGTAACTTATCCTAATGATACAGATATAATATACATACCAATCACATGTTTTGATTGTCTAAAGGTATCTCTTGATCATTCATTTTGGAATTTGGTAATTATATTTCAAGCCACATACAAACACTTATCCCAAAGTAATAAGAAAACAAAAACAAGTACAAAAAAATCACGAATAAAGCAAATACAAGCAAGAGACACCAGTCTTAAACGAAAGCACTGGCTGGCACAAAGGATACAACCCAAAATGGGAGATGAGAGTCCATGGTGTCCCTTTTCCTCCTACGTAGGTCCCTTCTCTTAGGCTGTGTTTTGATTTCATTTAAAAGTTTTACAATGTGTGTTTTTCCTAGGGTTTGTTGTAGGTCAAAACAAATAGCAAGGTTACTCGTTTAAAATGCTCTGCAAACTTCACAATCGTGGAGAGGTAGAGATTATGGTTACCGGAAGCAATGGCTTCTATATCAATGATACACTCAAATGTAACAACATAAGTTAAGCTTCTCATGATACACTCAAATGAGAAAGGTCTTGGATTTTAACATTCTCATTAACTCGTGCAGATGTGCAATGCCATTGATATAGGCCCTTTTAATCAAAAGTGAGATGTATGTCGACTAGTTTTGGGATGAGGAAAATAGTGGATAAAAGTTTTGGTCGATTTTAGATATCTAATTTATTAATTTGCTGAAAAAAATATTATTAAAATATGATTTAAATTTGTAAAAAGATTGAACTACTCCTACGTATTATTACCACACAACAAACCCACCAATATCCTCTCTCTATAAGAGACTATTGGCTTATTTGCTAGTCCAAGTCAATTTGGTAAACAAAAGGCCACGTCACCGTCATAGTATTATATCGTGGTAGGGCATGGTCATTCAATGGTTATTTAGACCAACTATATCCTTGGTCGATTCAGCTGGTTGAAGCGGATTATCTCTCTTGTCGCGGGAATATATGTGGGCTCGATCACGCATGATGATGTTACGTCGCGTACCATTATATCAGCCACATGCCCAATAATCAATGGCCGACAGTATAGATATATGTGGGTAAGAGTAGTCTACGTTATATGTTTTATCTTTTGGTTGTTTTTAGATAATTTTGATTTTCGATGAAGAATAGTTAAATCTGCATATTTGAGTGGTTAAATTTGTACATTTAAAGTATTTTGATGAAGAATAGTTAAATTTGCATATTTGAGTGGTTAATTTGTACATTTAAAGTATCACAAGGGTTTTTCAACAAGCTGAATCCATTTATATAGTCAGAAATACAATTATAAACATGATAAAAAAATATAAAAAAATATATGTAAACCTAACTCATAATGATGTTAATCCCCTTACCATTAAAACAACACCAGCCACATGCCCAATAATCCTGACAGTGGTTCGTACGTAGATTTGCGCTCCAACCAAACTCGCTCGTACAAAGATAGATAAAGCTTGATTATGTCAGTGGCATTTTGTCAATTAATTATTGTCGACAGATTTCACTTCTCGTCATTGAATATGAGAAATATACTTCAGTTAAATAGGTCTGTTGATGATGTTAAAACCGTCAAATTGACCAGTAAGAACTGTTTCCAAATTTCAACCCTAAGCAAAGAAAATCAACGCAAGAAGAGACTGAATGTTAATCTACCCAACCACTGTTTTTTCCGTCCACCTGTTCCGCATGTTGTGGAGTGGTCTTCCCAATCCAGTGGCCTTGACGGCCCATTCTATTGATGTCGGCCAATGACCATTGCCGTCAAAGTCGATTACCTTTTTACTGTAGAGAACGTGCTGGATGTGGCCACTGGCCAGTACAAAACAACCAGTATAAAACAACCAACGACTATGCAATCATGCTGCCACTGCTAGTCTTTTTTAATTATATTTCTTGTTTATTTGATTATGGAGCTGTCAGTGATGGGACATGCCTTAGATTTCTTGTTTATTTGATTATGGAGTAGTTTAAATATTATATTAGATTTTTTATTTTTTCATTTTAATTGTGTTGTGTTTTCACATTAAATTTTGAATATTTAAAAATTGGTCAAAAATGTGGAAGATTGATGGAATTGAATATTAGTTAGTTATTGAGATTGTACAACACCGAATATTAGTTAGTTATTGAGATTGTACAAAGGTGTTGGACTTATCTATGTATTCAAAATTACAATTTACATAATAGAAAATTGGAATTTGACCAACAATTGGATTGCCTGATTGGAGTTATAATTGTCTAAAAAAGTGTAATAATTAGCCCACTGATTAAGGAGTATTCTAAATATTAGACTGTTTTCATCTTTTCCCGTTGTGTTTTTCGATCAGTTTTGCTCAGAAACCAGTTTGAAATTTAAAAGAGTGATGGAATTGCATATATCCGTTCATGAGAATGCACAATCCTAGTGGATTAGGAGTTTGATTTGATTGAGGAGTAGTATAAATATTAGATTTTTTTCATCTTTCAAATTGTGTTTTCTGGTTAGTTTTGCTGGTAAGAAATTGGTTAGAAATTTAAAAAATTGATGGAATTGCATATATCAGTTGCTAAGATTGCACAATCCAAGTGGATTAGGGGTTTTCCAGGGTGCTGGATCCATTTATACACAATTCTAGTGGAATAAGAGTTTTTCATGGTGCTAGATCGAAATTGAGATTTGGTCAACAATTCAATTATTCAGGTGATAATTGTCCAAAAAATTGAAAAAAATTATTATTTAGTTAGTTTAGATAATCTAAATATTAGACTTTTTAACTTTTTCTAACTATATTTTCTGATCAATTTTGCTCAACAGAAATTTAAAAATTTAAAAGATTAATAAAATTACATATATATCAGTTGCTGAAATTGCATAATCAAAATAAATTAGGAATTTTTCAAAATGTTAGTTCCGTCTATGCATTAGAAACTGCAATTTAAACAACAATGTAAAATTGCAGTTTGACCAATAATTAAATTTTCCAGTTCCAATGATAATTACCCAAAAAAATTTAAAAATTCTAAGAAATATAACACTGACGATTGACATATCTTATTAAAACAACTCGTTTTTTGATTTGACGCGGAAAGATACGGAAACATGGCGCGTCCGTTCAAGCCAGCTGTTTTCTGAACCTGGAGCGTCCGTTCAAGCCAGCTGTTTGACGCGGAAGATACGGAAACATGGCGCTACTCAACCAGCCTTTCTTCGTTGAGGGCGACGCATTGTAAATCCGCCATCCTAAAATACAATAAAAAATACATTTACGGCCGGTTTGAAATGACAAAGATGGAAACAACTTTCCAAAATTAGTGGTTTGGACAACCAGTTCTGGGCAAAAGCCGTCCCTAAAGAAAATGCTTCGGCATTATTATAAGGTGTTCAAGGTGTTGAAGAATGCTTCGGCATTATTATAAGGTGTTAAAGATGATTAATGCTATTGATCTAGCATATGATATGGTTATTATCAGATATTTGCAGAACATAATAGAATTTTGGAAACACTATTGGTATGTTGTTGAGAGAATGAAAATTGTAACGAAGATCAACTTCCCTGGAAGGGATTGTGCATGTCCTCTCCTGATCATCGGCCAAAATATTACTCTATTCTACATAACTGTTGTTGTTTTTTACGCAGAGATTTGCAAGGCACAGAACTGCGACAGCGTTAACCATACAAATGGCACTAAGTTTGAGAGCAATCTGAATACAGTCATGAATAGCCTTGTTAATCATACATTCCAAACTGGGTTTAACACTTCTGTTTATGGCCAAAGTCCTGACCGAATATATGGCCTCCTCCAGTGCAGGGGAGACGCAACAGTCGACCAGTGCTACAAGTGTTCACAAGATGCAACAACTAAAGTACCACAAAAATGTGAGAATGCCGTTGCCGTTGGCAATAGAATGTGGGATTTTCTCTGCTTCATACGCTATGAAAACTATAGTTTCATAGGAAAATTGGACACTGATGGAATGTATATTCCCGGTAAGTCCAATGTCTCCAACCCTGATGCCTTTAACACGGCTGTTAAGAAGCTCTTTGACAATTTGTCAGCTAAAGTAGTGTCTGGTGGCTATGGACCTGGATATGGATATAGATATGCTTCCGGAACGATTAAAGACTCCTGGTTTCGAACGATTTACGGTCTGGTCCAGTGCTTCAGCGATATATCTACTGACGACTGCAACAAATGTCTGAAGATAATAATCAATAAGATTTTAGCATATTATGCTGGAATATCAGGAGGCCAGGGTTTGGTAGGAAGCTGCATAGCTATTTATAACATAACTTCTTTCTATGATTCGAGTACCCATGCGGAAGCGCCAACGATTCTGCCAGCCATTACACCGTCCCCTTCGGAAACGCCAACCAAGCCTGAGATCACACCGTCGAGTAATAATAGCACTCAAATCAACCCGTCAAAGAAAGCTTCAAACAAAAGAGCCATCATTTTAGGGGTTGTGGGCGGCTCGCTTTTCCTGTTATCCGTATGCATGTTCACAACATGGAGAAGATTGAAAACCGCTATACATCGAAGGGGTTACGAAGGTAATGTAAATGCACATGATAGATATGAGCTTAAATGTCGGTTAGAGTAGCCATTACTTTTGCTATAATGCTGTTAAAGAACACCTTGTTTGGAGTCTGTACAATGTCATGTCTACTTTGACCAATTCTCTCTATTTCGGGAGGGGAAGGTCTAACACTTTTCTTCACATTAGCTGAGATGTGAACTTGGCAAAGTTTTGACTCAACCATTCAGTCCTAATCAGTATAAATCCATCTAATTTTGTATCTGTGAAGCTGTAACAAGTAACTGTTTGCTGAGTTGAGGTTCAGCTATTATTTGGTGGAAGTTTTCTCCTCCTTACGCAGGTTTGATTTTCAATGGATAGTGTTCTTGGAATTCTTATGGACGTTTGATTTTCAATGGATAGTGTTTTCCTGAAGTGGAGTGACATGTCCCAGGAGTGGTCATTCCAGCTGTTAATAGGTGGAAGTTTTCCATAGTGTTCTTGGCCATTTTTTCTAGGAGTCTTAGAAGTGACATGTCCTCTAATGATAATCTATTAGTTCCGAGTCTCAAAACCCTATCCCATTAGATAGATCCACAAATATATCGACAGATAGATATAAATAGATTAGGATAGTAAGATAAAGAAGATTTAGAAAGGGAAGTAACTCTAAATTTTTTAGTATCTCCATACTTAATAAATCTCTAGATAAAACGCATTCATCATAAAAAAATTACAATATATCCAAGGATAAAATATTTGTATGCTGAGTATGACGGATCATCACAGTTACAGATCATCAGACTGTCTGCTCTGTTAGACTACTCTTGACCACTATTTTCACACATATTATTCAACTATGAAAACACATCATTCAATTTTCTGACGTGGCTGTGTAATTTCATAGGGCATAGGCAAGTCGAGGAAGACACATTAATCAGTGAGGGTAGGCAAACTGTGTTTACCATGAAAACATTGATATCTGCTACAGAAAATTTTCACGACGATAACAAGCTTGGAGAGGGAGGATTTGGCCCTGTATACAAGGTAACACAGTCTAACATGAAAACATTTATACTTCTATTGGTTTATACAATCTTGAATTGCAGTAATCCACGGGCTGGGCTGCTCTTAATCGTTAATGGATGTAGATTATTAGCTTGAAAAGAAATATATCTTAGAAGAAAGACTATTTCCTTAGAAAATCTAATCATAAGAATGTTTTGTCTGAATTTCTCAGGGATTAACTGAAGATGGAAAAGAAATAGCCGTGAAGAAGTTGTCTTCAAACTCTATGCAGGGAAAGAAAGAATTTCTGAATGAAGTTAAGCTTGTGGCCAAGATTCAACATAGAAATCTTGTAAACTTACTTGGCTGTTGCGCAGAGGGATCAGAAAGATTACTTGTTTATGAGTACTTACAGAATAAGAGCCTTGATAAAATCCTATTTGGTGAGCCACTTCCATTTTATCATGCTATACATTTCAACCTACTTAGTTTGGTCGTTATTAACTGATCGTGAATACAGATCCAAACAAACGCAAAAACCTTGATTGGGCGAAGCGTTACAACATCGTACTGGGAATAGCTCGTGGGCTTCTCTATCTTCACCAGGATTCTCAACTGCGTATTATTCATCGGGATATTAAGTCAAGCAATATTTTGTTGGACGATAAACTGAATCCTAAGATTGCAGATTTCGGCTTAGCACGACTTTTTCCTGAAGACGAAACTCACGTCAGCACAAAAGTTGCTGGAACTTTGTAAGACTTCAAAACAATCATCACTATTGCACACTGCCAATTGTTATTAACCAGTAGGATGCATAGCCTTAATGCAGATTTGATTTCAAAGAGGATTGACAATATTGGGTGATTAACATCCTAGATTTAGCTTTTATTTTCTAGGATCTGAGATAAGAGTTTCCTTTTGCTAATAACTTTCACCTTATCTTTTCTCAATTCTTACTTTTTGCCTCACTGTATAATCTTTGACATTGTAATTTGGATATGCAGAGGGTATATGGCACCAGAGTATGCTCAGCAGGGGCTATTATCTGTAAAAGCTGATGTCTATAGCTTTGGCGTTCTTCTCCTCGAACTTATCACAGGAAGAAAGAACGCTGATTTCAAGTTGCCACCTGAAATGCAGATTCTCTTAGGATGGGTGAGATATTGTTTTCATTGTATTTCCGACTGAGCACATCCATTGTATTTAGTTCACATATTAACCGTTTAGCCGGAGTGTGAGTTTAGGGGTTTCACTGCTGATCTGATATATTTTGATACGAGTTCCTTATCTATTAACCTCTGTACTAATTCACCATAAAACTGAAATAAGGTCCATCTTATGGATCTCTATCTCTCCATCATGTATGCATATCAAATATAAAAATGATGATCTGTTTTGATTATGCAGGCATGGAAATCATACAAGCGAGGAAATATTGAGCAGATGATTGATCCAACTATAATTGAAACATGCGATGATAAGGAACAAGCATTGAGATTCATTCAGGTTGGACTTTTGTGTACACAAGCGGACTCGTCACTTCGTCCAACAATGTCTACAGTCAATTTGATGCTTTCAACTCATTATGTAGAGTTACCGGATCCCACAAGGCCTGGTTTTTTGAGTTCTAGTGTAACCCAAAACACCACGTCCACCAGTTCTGGCTCTGGGTTGCCACATGTTGGGTCTGCAACCACATCTTCTTCAGTATCATCTGCTTCATTTCACACTCGCGCAACTGCTTCCATTAGTGATTTGGTACCTAGGTAATGCTCAGTCTGTATTCCCATTATTATGATACATATCTTCCATATATGTTTACTGAAGCAAGGAACTGTAGGATACATGTAAACTGTGTAGAAGTCTGGAGGCTGCGAAGCTACGTTCATACGGTTGGTTAATAAAACTAGGAAAAATAGAAATTTACGTCTTTTTAAATTATTATTCCTAACCAGAGTTAGAATCTTTGCCGTTTCTACTTTAATATTACAATATTCTCATTTGTAATTTAGTTCAAAGACTAATAGATAGATTATTCTTAATTAAGCACAATTCTTTGTAATTTTGTTTTGTAATTTGTATTGTATTTTGTAATATTGCAATTTAGTTTATAGTATAGTTTACTTTATTATAATTTAGTTTTTAAGTATATTGATGTAGATAGGTTTACACCTATTGACAATATGCACAATTAATGATCTTTTAATCTAAAAACCTAATTTGATAGTTAATAATAAAAAATGCTAGCTTATTTTTAGTAGTCCTCTCAAATCAATGAATAAAATTTATTGTTTATAACTTCCTTGCATTTATGATTGTTACTTGTTTACTTTTCACATTTACTTAATTATATTAAGAAATTACTCTAAAATCATATGATTACCATGTTTAGATGATTAACAAGAATTAATATATATAGAAGTCTTTTTGTCACATTTATCAATTATTTATTATAGCTGATACTTATATTTATCAATCATGTTTAAATGATTAACAAAAAATTAATATATCTGAAAGTTTTTTTTTTTTTTCACATTTATCAATTATTTATTGTAGTCCTATTTTTTTTGGTCACCAACCAACTTTGCCACTGTGCTAGTTACTTGCAATGAAAAATAAGATTGCTATATAGCCGTATATATTAAAATAAGATTACTATATAGCCTTATATAATATATAATAGACATGTATATAATGCTGCTGCATATATCAATCTTAAGAATTAATTTAAAATTAATTAAACATTTAATAACTTTTAAAAACAAAATTATAATTTTAATAAACAATTTATGAAATTTCTCTATGAATTTTCATTTGATTGGATTTACATGTAAATAGGGATCGTTCCGTGTGGAAAATAGTTTGGACCTATATAAATTATGGGTTTTAGAGTTATCTTTTTGTAGTTGATGATAAGGGGTTTTATATTGAATTTTTAATAATGTACTCATGTAAATGGTGATGGGTATCCATACTTGTATTGAGAATAAACTTAAAAGTATATGCTTATATATGGCATGTTAATAAAACAATGAAAAATGTAATTTGTTTAATTAAATGAAATTATTATTTTATTTTTAGAGGAGAAAAAGTATATAGTAAACCATATTAATATTATTTGCATTATTATTATAGCCTAATATAAAGATTAATACATTTTGTTGTATAAGCATAATTTTAATATTAATACATTATTTTTTTTTACAGAAATTTAAGAAGATTGTATTAATAAAAAGACACTATTGAGGTCGTTAAATATATAGGAAGAGGTTGGTAAGAAGGGTAGATCGTCACTATAAATCTTTCAAAAACTTACAAAACTGAGCTTAGAAAATTTTCAAGCAGTACTAATTACATACAATGTTGTTCTTGTCCTGAGTAAGTTCAAAAAAGATATATTTATGCCATTTTACAAAACTAAGAACTTTCTTGTTGGTCTTCTTAAACTTGATCTTCTTCTGGAGGGGGTTCTAGTGCCACATTCAAGTCTGGAAGTGTGGAATTTGGTTTGCTACCAACTTCCTCATTCTAACTTTGGACTGAAGAGGTTGGAGATATTGCGTCCAACCGAGATTCTATTGTCTCCCCTTGTCGACGAAGGAGGTCAACTTCATCTTGCAGTTGATCGATTAACGTTCGATGTTGAGCTAACATTTCCAGTGTGAAAGAAAGAGTAGAGCCGTGGGAATCGATTCAAAGAGATAATCGTTGAGAGGTGGTGAAATTATCATCCACTAGATAGTCCTTCGCATTCTCTTGGGCTTGTTGTTGAACGTTCTCTTGAGCCATGCCTCTAACACTAAAGAAATCAATTTGGCCAAGGACAATACCTCCAACCCAACTCCAATTGAGAATACCTCTGACACTAATTCTTTCAAATTGGTCATCGAAAATACCTCCAATGCTATTCTAGTTGTGATTACATGAGGGGCTTTGCCTTATGAAATTATTCTTGAACGACAAGATTCGTCGACCTTCCTCTTCCTCAGTTGGAATCAAGTCTGCAAGATCTCTGAGAGGCTAACTGGAATGGTGAAACATAGGCATACCTTCGAATTTATTGCGATGTAGAAATACCTTGGTGCATGAATACAACCATCTTTGAGCGAGCCCACGGATCAAGTGTCTTTCAGACGTTGAGGTGGCATGTACTGGCTGATTTTCCTTGTTGGAGCTCATGATGACTGTCTTTTCACTTATCCTCACTGCAAGTGAAGAATTGGTTGCCCTGATGCAGCAGGGTACTTTGTGTCAGGGACTCCCATAAAGGAGGATCGCAGGGTGGGCGATCCTTGCCATGAAATCGATTATGGCTCATTTCCTATGATTTCTCACAAACTAGGTGATACGGGGGTACGACTCTTCCCTTTTTATGTCGTTTTCCATACTGCATGAGCCTTCTAGGTGTTGAGCCGTGGGGATTATGGATCCAGGTGGAGATGAGGTGACAAGGGGATTAAACATTACAGAGGTGTTGAGAATAGGACCCTCCCCTGAGTGTTCATATGACCAGGGGCCATGCCGATTGCTTGGTTTTCTTTGATGTCAGCTTCTTCATTGTTTGTGCAGGGGACGTGGATGAAGTTTTCTTGAATTGGGGACATAAGCGATTTGATCCTCTCTATTATTCTCTGCAGCTTGGTATTCTTCGAAGTGGCCCCTGTTGCAAAATGTCGAATTATGTTTTCTCAGTCCCCTAATATTGTGATATTGTTGAGATTTCGTTCCTGAACTAAAAACACTCCTTGGTACATCGCGTAAGCCTATGCCATATTGTTGGTATTTATGCCCAGGTTCCAAGAGAAATCTAGCATCCTTTTTCCTCTAGGGCTATACAACACCCCTCCCGCACCTGCCTCCCCTGGGTTGCCTTTTGATGCTCCATCGAAGCATAGGACATGTCCCACTTGGGATGTTAACCAAAGATTAAAATCTTGGTGAGATAATTGAAGCTGCCAACATGATTTTTGTGGCGATTAGAGAGTGAATGGAAGTGAGATTTATTTTTTTCATCCACTTTTCTTCTTCTTTTGCCAAGTGGTTTTCTGCCATTACTTTGAATCTTCGAGAGGTGAGGTACTCTCCCATTTGTCCTATCGCATGAGAAACTACTGTGGAGGGGAAGGTTAACTTATCTTTGAAGATAAGTTTATTCCTTGTCAGCCAAATTTTCCAACAGATGAATTTTATTGAAGCCTTCCATGTGCAGAGAAAGTTTTATTTTTTGGAGAAGGAGCCTTTGTAGGCTTTGCTCCATTTTCCAATCAGGGTTTTGCAATTTTTTGGCCAGGAAATTTGTTGTATTAATTCTGAGTAGACAATGTGCAGAGCTTGTTTGGTGAAGTTGCAATTCAGGAAGAGATGTGTTGTGTTTTCAAAGTCTTGATTGCAGAGGGCACATCTTAATAGCCCCATAAAACCTCTTTTGAGCAGGTTCTCCCCTGTTAAAAGTTTATTGTGGGCTAATTGTCATCTTAAAATGTTGATCTTAGGTAGACCGTCTGCACTTCAGATCTCTTTCCAAATGGCTGATTTTTTTAGAAGGTCGATGTTGGTTTACTTTTCTCTTGCTACCTTTCTTGGGCTAACCCAAGTTCAGGTATATCATGGTTTCCAACAAAACCCCTTTAAAACTATCGTCCCCTATGGTAAACCGGAAGGCAACACAATACATAGAGTGCACTGCGCAGTCTCACCCGAGATAGTTCTATTGGTGGATGCAATGCTCAAGTGCTTGCAGCCTGGGAATGAGTGGGGATCTGGGATTAAACTCTGTGATATTCATTTGTTACTTTAACATTCAACTTATATTGAATACCTTGTCATTCTTATTCATGCATGTAAAATAGTAGATCTAACTAGTCATTCACACATTTGTCTAACATCTAATCATTGACAGTAAAGGAAATACACAATATTCAATCACATAACACATGATCTATTGTGGTTCACCCCTCCTGGGCTACATCTACAGAGATTTGGTTGCTCTGCTCTTTTATTATGGTGTTTTCAAAACTACAACACCACGCGCATTACAACTTTCCATCAACAGGCCGAGATCTACAACGAGGCAGACTATATCACACCAGGCTCCTTAACCTGTGATCTAACCCTCAAGATCTGCCCTATTTCTTCCCCCTATCTCAACAAATTACAAAACAAATCAGATTTACATTCTTTCTATCTTCGAACGACATAGTAACAATTACCAACCAAAAATGAACCATATTCCAACCCCGATCTAGACCTCCTAGGTACCTACTTATACATTTTTTTGGTTTACCAACCATTACATATTCTTACCAAAACCCTAACCCTATCATGGCTAGGTCTTCTTGCATGCACGCCTCACATGCTTTCCTCTTCTGCATGCATGTTTGTCTTGCACGTACTGCTTTTCCTACATGCACGTCTGCCTTACACACTGCTTTTCCTCCCAATTGGGCCTACGCCCAACATGCCCCCAACACTGACATTATGACTCGTCCCGAGTAACTCCCTAACTCCAACATCTGTCACTGGTTGTGCCAGTGCTCCGTACATATATGCTATCCGTTGGCAGTGTTCTTGAGCCTGGCTGCTTCTTGTCGACATGGCTTCGACCACCTATGCGGTGACTAGTGGTCGTAAGACCTTGCCCCCCTCCAAGCCTATATGTTCGAGGCGCACTTTCACCGCGTCAATTTCCACGACCAACTGAACCTGTTGTGATATTTTTTGTGCCTGCATCGCTTTTTCTTCTGCCTGAAGGTTCTTCATTTCTGCAATAGTCTTGATCTTCTCTGGAAGTGACATTGTCCTATGTCACTTCTTGACATCTGTCATTGTTGCATGCAATTTATATTTCTTTCCTTGTATCTCTTGTAGGCTCCCATCCCGTAATACATGTGTCCATAGCTGGCCACTCTTTTCCAACAATTTTGCCACTCTATGTATGTTCTGTGCAATGTTTTCTGTAGTTGTTGTCGTGTCTTTCTCTCTTTGCGCTCGGATTGTAGGAGGAATCGTAGGTACTGCGCACTCCTTCAATTCCTTGATCTGCTATTTATATTGTGTCAGGGCTTGTGCTATTTTCCTCATCTTCTCTTCAGAAGATGCCTCTTTTGATTCTACGTTGTCGGGGATGGATTGAAATACTCCACTTATCTGTTTCTCCATCTCCTCCACCTTTTGTTGTGCTATCTTTCTCTCCCGCCCTTCCTGGCTAAGTGTATCCTTCAGTAAGGTGTTGTCTTCTTGCACCAATTATAAGTTTGTTGCATCCAACCTTGCTTTGGATTGAATCTCCTACGTGACACTCACTTGTAATTTATACATTGCTTTGGTTGGAATCTTGGGCAATGCCAAGTCCAACCTCTCAATGTATTTCAGACGCCTATGTGCTATCTCCTCATCGATGAATGTCTCTGGTGTTATGATGAAATTAACACGAACGTCTCCGGTGTTATGCGACATGATGTGCATTGTCTCTCCAGTAGGTGCTTCTTCTCTAGTGGGTGCTGATTTCTCCTTTTGTTTCTGCTCCACCCTGATCCTCAACTGCTCCAATGCAGTTTTTACCTATTTTACTTGCCCCAGAATTGAATCTCGGTGATTCTCCGCGTTTTCTCATACCTCTGACAACCTATCTTCCACTGTCGTTTCTATCAACTCTACATTATCTGTTGTCAATGATGTTTCCATTGGTTTTTTGTGGGCCTTTTCCTTCTTCCTCGTGCCACTTGCTTGCTCCCCTGACATTTTCCTTTGGGCATATGATGGCTCAGATACTTCTAGAATCTGTGTGTATCCATGCTTGTATCCTGCCCAACTTCTTCTTCCATGGCTACCTCTTGTGCCTCTGTCTGCACTTCTTCTGCACTCACCTGTCCTGTCAGTCCTCTTGGTGCCTGGTCTGTGCCTGATGGACCCTGTGTAGGACCATGTCGTGACTTCTTTTGTGTCGTGATTTTCTTTCTAATTGAGTTGCTTGCCCGCAATGTACCTATTGTTGTATTATTTTTTGGGCTAGCGCCATTCCTTCCTATCTTCTACGCAGGGACTATGCTACCCTGCATCTGGATTTGTATTGTTGGTGTTGCTCTTGGAATCTATGGCACTTTTCAGTCCTCAAGACACTCTTGGACCTCCATGTGGATGTCTTACATCGTCACCCAATACTTCAAGTGCAACCACTCCTTATCTGGATCCCTCTTTGCTTGTAGCCACATGTTGTGGCGCGATGGCTGGAAGTTGGATATCTGTCAAAACTCCTGGACAGTTTCTGGGGAGATCCTCCATGTATCCGCCAATTTGTTCTCGATCTCTATTAAGTACTGAGCAAACATGTCGTTGTTGAATTTCTTTTCATTTGGATATATTGTGCTTCGCAACGACGTGTAGCGCGTTGTGCCACATTTGTATGTCCTTGGAAGGAACATAGTGTGTGTAGGTTCTTGCCACCCCATAAGTACAATGAGGATAGGTAACCATGAGTAGTGGAACTCAGAGCCCCAGTCTTGTGCGTCGTTGCAGTCTTCAAGGAACGAGTTCAGTAGATAAGAGGCCCATCTTGTCGAGCTCCCCTTCGTGCACTGCGCCACAACTACTACTACTCTTGTGGACACTTATTACTTTTGGCACTTGCGCATTAATTTGCAACCGAGCAATCTTGTTGAAAATCGTGTTGCTGGATCATTGGTGTCGTTGATCTCGATACCTCTGTTACCCCTTTCTGCTCCATACTTTACTTTGATCTCATCTGAGATGGCTTTCGCCTTAGTTTTGTCTTCTAGGTATTGTTCCATCTTCTCCCCATCTGCGGGTAGCCTTGTAATCGATGCGATGAGGTTGACATTGATAGGAATTGGCCTATCCATCCACAATATTTCTTCGTGAGCCCTCGATAATAGTTGTTTGACACATCCATTTATGTGTTTCCCACACCCAAAGTGCGGTATGTCTAATAAGTTCATGATGTTGATTTTGTACAGTCCCAGGATCCACTACGCAGGCTCCAACAGTGGCACGCCTGATAGGCCTTCTCCTCTTCTCTCTAGGTAGCTCTGTGGTGCCAAATATGGGAAATTTATGGCGTTAGAGACATCATGGTCGGATTATTTAAGGCTATCGACTCCTCCTACCATGTTGTTTTCGGTCTTCACTCCCTTGGGAATTTTTGGCATCACTATAGCCAATTCCGCCTGTACGCATTGTATTCCCTACCCACTACTCTTTGCTCACGCCTTCTTTTCCCTTGTGGAGATGATACCCCACCCTCTGGTATGACCTCTTGCTTTGTTTCATGCTCTGGTTCTGGCTCTAGGCCCTGCTGCATGGAACTCATGGCTGATTCTTCTTGCTGCAGCCCTTTTCCCTTGGACGCGGTGGATTCCGTTCATTCAGTGTCCTCTTTCGGTTGCTTGAGCTCCTGTGCGAGTTCATGCTCCTCTTCCACACACAATGTGGTTTGCTCGTACTCTGGTGTGTGGTTTTCATCCACATCAAGCACTGTGGGCATCTTGTTTGTTCCGGTTTATGGTACTCGGGTGCTACTCCATGTGTTTCATCTAGTTCTGCTTGGTGCTCCAACCCTCGGTGGTGACATGGCAAGGAAATTTGAACTACAGTCTTCCAATCGACAGATGGTAGCACAAATTTACACTTTATCGCTCTTCCACTCGGCTCTGCGTTCTTATCCTTAGAAAATAACACAATGGGTTGCTTCCCCCTCTTTTTTTGACTTTATAGCAGAACGAAGAAGTGACAATTGTGCCGCACTGAAAGTTGTCACTTTTTCCACTTTTTGATGGGTTTCTTGCGTGTTGTACCTTTCTACCCATTAAATTCTCTTCTGCGCACAATGTTTTTGAACCTTGGTTTTCTTGCAGTGTGTTCTGTTCTACCAGTTCTATTCTATCAAGACCCTCCATGTGCGCCAATCTATTTTATTTATTTATTTTTATCCCCTTTTCATTTTTTTTGGCTTTCCTTCTTTCTCTTCTTTTTATTTGTTTTTATCATTTTCTCTCCTCTACTTCTACTATTACACACTATATACATATCTTCTTACTGCGCGGTAACTTTCTAAGTACTAGGAGGTCGACTGTCCCTATATAGTTTCAGTCGACTCCCATTAATCATTCCTCTGAGTTTGGTACCTCCTAAATCTTTCAATTGTATAGATCCCCCCTCTGTGACAGTCTTCACTTCATATGGTCCCAACTAATGCATTCTGAATTTTCCTGGATGCTGAAGAAATTTACTGTCATATACCAAGACTAGGTCTCCCTCCTTGAAACTCTTCCTTTTAATATGCCTGTCAGGCCAAGCTTTGTCCCTTGCTTTCTGTTCTTCTTGGTGAAATCCTGCTAGAATCATATCTTCTTCCATCTCTATCAGTTGACTTAGTCTTTCTTGTACTGCGCCTCATTTTGTCATGTTGGTGATTATTTCTACGCACAGACTAGGTACCAAAAATTCTAATGGCACCATTTCTTCTTATCCATACACCAGCCTGAATGATGTCTTTCCTGTCAACGTTTTTCATGTAGTTTAGTATTCCCATAATATTGTTGGTATCTTCAAATCCCAATCATCCCTATTGACATTGCAAATCTTTGTCAAAGAATTCTCTAGGATCTTATTAAAGGCTTCCACTATTCCATTTGCTTGAGGGTGATATGGTGTGCTCTTTTGATGTCAGACTTCAAATTCCTCAGTCATAGCCTTGATAGTACTATTGTTGAAATGAGTGCCTTGGTCACTCATTAAAATCCTTGGGCATCCAAATATAGTGATCACTTGTTCAAACATGAAGTGTGTTGTCTCTACGCTACAATATTTTACTGGTGCTGCTTTTTCCCATCTCGTTAAGTACTCTGTCACAGTAATGATATACCTTGCTCCTGACCTCTTTGTTGGTGGGTTAATTCGTCCCACAAATTCTATTGCCCATTTTTTGAATATTTGCAAGGTTACTTATGGTATTAGGGGCATCTCATCCCGTCTATTAGGTTTTCCAACCCTCTAACATACATCACATCTCTAAAAGTATTCCTTTGCATCTCCGTGAATGGTCGACCACCATAGTCCTACACACAATACCTTTTGCGTGGTAGATTTTCCTGCATAATTTCCTCTAGGTATTCCCTCATGAGCCTCTGCTAAAATCTCAGGCCTTTCATGTTCTAGTACACATCTTATCAAGATGTTGTCTATGCCCATATTGTATAAGTGTCATGTAATCAATTGATAGTCTGCAGCTCTAACTACCATATTTTTCTTCTTCGTAGTGTTGAATTCTTGTGGCACAGTCTCTGTACTCAAGTATTCAATTATGTCAGCAAAATATTCATCAACTACTTGGACTGAAAATAATTGTGCATAAGGGAAGTTGTCCTCTAAATTTGTAGGTTCCTCTCCATTGGTGATCCTTGACAGGTGATTGGGTCTTGCATTCAACTTCCTTGGTTTGACTATCACTTCAAAGTCAAATTCCTGAAACAATAGTAACCATCTATAGATTCTCCCCGCCAACACTGGCTTATTGACTAAGTACTTGAGGGCAGAATAATCTGTGAACATTTTAAAGTGTTTCCCAAGTAGGTAGTGTTTGGATTTTTGTAGTGCATATACCATTGCTAGGCCTTCTCTCTCTATAGTATTGTAGTTCTTCTTTGACTTTGATAGTTTTCTGCTTGCAAATGGTATAGGATGGTATAATTATCCTACTCCTGGATGCGCCATAATAGCTCCAAGTGCTATGGATGATGCATCTACATGCACATGAAATGTCTTTTCCGAGTCTGGGAATACTAGAATAGGTGTTGTGACCATTTTTTATTTCATAGTTTCCAAACCTCGCTGACAGTCCTCATTCCACTGGAATTTACTATCATTCTTCAACAGTTTCTCCATTGGGGTAGTGATCTATGCATACACTTTTATGAATTTCTTGTAGTAACATGTGTTTCCCATTGTTTCTCTCAACTGATGTACTAATTTGGGTGGTGGTAACTTAACAATGATTGCAACCTTTGCAGGATCCACCAATAGCCCGTCTTTACAGATTATATGTCCCAACATTTTTCCAAAATGTGTCCCAAAGATGCACTTATTGATATTTAATGATATCTGACATTGCCTGCATTTTTCAAACACCAACCTTAACACCTCTACATGATCTTTTAACAGACTGTAGACTATCCAATCATCCAGATATACTTCTAAAAACTGATGGATGAATTCTTTGAAGGAAGCTATGACTACTCTTGAGAATATAGCTGGTGCATTCTTCGACCCAAAAGGCATGATTGTGTACTAGTAGGATCCCCATTCTGTGGAGAAAGTGGTCTTGTACCTGTCTTTTGGAGCTATCTTGATCTGATGGTAGCTTGAGAATCCATCTGTGAATGAGTATTCTTCCTGGCCTCTCACATTCTCTAATACCTCATCTGTGAAAAGGGAGGGAAAATGGTCATGTAGGCAAGCATCATTCAACTTTATCAGATTGAAACATATCCTTATGTCTCCTTGCTTCTTCTCCTGGACTACCATAGGGCTTGCCCATTTTGATTCTTCTACTGGTTCTATGATTCCAACATCAAACATTCTGTCAATTTCTGCTTTTACTTTCTGCTTATATATTGGCTTCAATCTATACGATCATTGTATGATAGATTTAGCCTCAGGTTCGAGAGGTATCTTCATCTCTCCTAGATCTCCTACCATGCCTTTCATCTCTAAAAAGGTTTTCGGGAACAAGTCACTATATTCGTGCAACAATTTTGTTATTCTTTCTACTGTTTGTTTATCCCAGTAATCTCCAATGCTGGCCATTTTTAGATTATCATTTATCTCAATATTTACTTTCTTCACCTTGATTGGCGCAACAAATAATACTGATGCAAAAGATGGTCTTTCAACCTCTCTTTCTCCTTCAAGTTATGTAATTTGAATGTTGCATGGGTCATTTTCATCTGGTGCTTATTCCTGCACATGATAACATGAAATTAGTTCTTTCACTGTCTGTCTATTATGTTGTTGATACTCTGTTATAATTTCAACCTCTGGTTCCTTAATAAATATCACCCCTCTGATTTGTTTGAGTGTTGAATCAATATTGGGGTTCTCATGTTCAAATGATAAAGTGACTATAAAATTTTGTGGTAATGTTGTCCATTCTGCAGTGCCTCTGTGAATTTCTTGGTCTACATACCAATTTTCTGGAATTCCTTCTAGTGTATGAATGAAGTGATGAGGCCATTCTTTTGGTGGTGTCATTTTCCATAGTGTTCCGCTGGTGTCCTTTTTCCATCATATCTTTGCAGTTCATTGCTTCCATGCTCTGCATCAAATCTAATGCGCAGTAATCGTTTACATTGGTATCAATAATTGACTGTCTCTTTGTGTGCACCCCACCATCTTGCAGGTGTTGCCTTGAGTGCTATGTCCAAAGCTAAGAGTCTTTGATTTTCTAACACTTCATATTCGTATCTTGTTAGGAATTCTTCTAAGTCATTCACCCCATGAAAACTGGGAGGTTCTCTTATCTCTGTACATACTCATCTTACTGCATGGTCTATTATTTCACACCTTCTTGTGGATACTTCATGTAATCTCTGATGCCAATTCTCCAACCCTATATTTGAGTGTGAAGTGCATGATGCGATGCTTCTCCAGCTGAGTACTCCATCTGCAGTTGGATTTACATAATCTTCTTCTCGTGCGATGGTTCTATATAACTGGTTGATTTCCTCCAGGTCTAAGCAAGTAGGTTCTACAAACCTTTCTCCTTCTGAAGGGTTTAGTGGCACAATGACTCTGTACTCTCTTGACTCGAATGTCATCTTCTTTGTCTTCAAATTGATTATGGTCTGGTTATAAAATGCCCAATCCAAGCCAAGAAATGCTAGATAAGGTGTTTTTCCATCTATCACTTCAAAATCAGATTTAGTGCGCACTCCATCCAGATATACTGTCACACCCTTTAGCCTTCCAATTGGTAGAACCTTGTGTTGATTTGCTAGTTTCACCTGAACTAATGAATATCCTAATGTGGGATATCCCATACATTGCCATGTCTTCTTGGGTAACACATTTACTTCGAAGCCTAAATCCAGTACAATATCCTCCATGTTGAAATCTCCAATGTTTTCATTTAGTCTGAACTCTCTACTTGTCATCCTCCTTGTATGCAAGTGATTAACTGTTTTCTTCTCTAGCTTTCCCTCTACGTTTGTGTTACATATTTCTAACATATTTTGTAATACTTTAACAAATGATATATTATTTAGTAGTTTAACATAGGATTGCAGAAAAGCCTTTATGGTACTTACTTGTCCTAGAGGTTGTGCTTCATTAGTGTGATCCAACGATGAAGGCATCTCGTATGTTGGTACATCCCGAGGACGCTGCGCAGTTGATGTAGATGCAATGTCTGGGTTCAAGAATTCTTGTCTGGATTGCTTGAATAGCTCCCTTTCATTCTATGCATCAAAATGCTTCTGTGGTTTGACATTCTTCTTCACCCATTAGTGTTTTGTTGGATTTGGTCTTACTGCATCATCTCTTTTTTTAGCTCCTTTGTGCATAACGATGTAGATATTTCTTCCATCCTCCCTTGCTTCGACAAAAATCCATTGAAGATTTTGATTGTTCTGATTCATATTTTCCTAGATCTTCCGCAATAGTGTCAGACAGTCTTCTGTGTCATGATCCGATGTGCGACAATACATACATGTCGCATGTGGAAGTGGACATTCTCTTGCATAATGTCATGGTTGTTGACAGTTATGGCATACCATCGGTCCTCTGCCTCTTCCAAAGCCTCATCTACCTCTTCCTCCACCTCTATAGCTAGCTCGATCTCCTCGCGGTCCATTGTACTAAGGCACCTGATTTTACTGCATGGGATTATACTGTGGATGCGCGGTATTGTACTATGGTTGTGCAATGCTATATTGTTGTGGCACAATGTTATAAGGGGCTGGTACTTGGTTAAAATGTGGTGCAAATTTCCCTATTATCATTTCTTCCTGCACCCTATAGGTGTCTGATGTTCTTTCCCTCATCAACTCCATTGTCCTGTAATCTTTGTCATCATGGACCACTGACTTGCAAAAGTTGCAATATTAACGCTTAGGCACTATCTGGTATTTCTACATCATTGGACAATGATATGGATCATGCCCCTGTGTCTTACAGATCTCACACCATAGTCCTCTTGTGGACAAAGAGTTTGGTAGTTCTATTTCCATGTACTACATGAATGTTAGGCACTCATTCTTTTGATGTCCTTTTGTCCTACATGTGGTACACCAAACAACTTCTCTTTTTTCCTTACTCTTGTTCTGGTTCAGTTGAAATGTTAAATTCTTTAGATCCTCCTTCATCTCTTATATTGCTGGATCTGTCTTCTGATATTGGTTCTCTTCTAGTTGTAAGGATGCCTGCAGAGCCTCTTCTCGAGTTTGAAACTTCTGTTGTCTCAAAGGGCATTTCAGGTGTGGTGGTAGGGAATTCACAAATATATGTTTGTGTTGCATATATTTCATGACATAATTCAACTTTCCTTTCAATCGTTTGAATCCATGGTCAATCTCCCAGACAGATTCTCCTGGTTTCTGTCTGATCTCTATCATCTCATTCATGCACTGATCCTCTGAGATAGGCTTCTGGAATTCATTTATCAATGGCTTCTTGATATCCACAATCGT
>ML803258.1:0-17026 GCA_009831015.1 Picea engelmannii
TTTATGCCATCCAAATTTGATACTCTAGTGGTTTTGGATAGAGTTTGAAGCAATTTTGGGGAGCCTCTTGTCGTCCATGTTGTTTATCTTGTTCTTGTACATGAGGTACCTAATCATAACCATGTTCTCAATGGGGAAAAGGCTTGATTCTATGAGGATATGATAGGGTGTATTGCCTTTAATTTTGAGATTATAAGTTAAAAAATTCTTCTTTATTTGCTCTATCTTTCTCTAGAATTTTCTAGAGATATTGCAACCCTAATCTTCACATCTATATAAGATAAATGGTAGCCTTCAATGTCCTTAGCTTTCACTTTTGTGAGTCGCTTAACCCCAAACTTTATGTCTTCTATAGAAGAAATGTTTGGAATGTTTTCCACGACAATACAAGATTCGTAAAGATTTTGAAACTGGGAATTCCAGTTCCTCAAGGGAGTCTTATTATTTTCTTTAGTTTTATGAGTCAGAATTTGTCTTAGGATCTAGCTTAGATAGGTGCAAAAACTTCTCTTGCTTTCTATTTATGTAGTGCATTGTATCTATTTTTCCTATTGGATTTTAATGACTGATTAGAAGCATTCTTAATGGTTTTTCTAGCAATTTTACACTCATCATCGTAAAGGATTATGTGTATTGTTTTTTTTACATAACACCTCGATACATAATTTGTTAATGGAAGTAGTGAGTGTTGTCATAAAATTTTGATAGAGTTCTTCAATATTGTTCTTATATGATATGATATTTAATTCACTATTTAAGTCCTTTAAGAAAATATGAACTTTATTTTTGTGAAAAAACAAGTGCCTTTGGTTATAGGCTCATGGTTGTTTAAAAGATAAAAAATTACCATTTGGTTGTATATGAGGATATTTGATATCACCCACTTAGATTTTGACCACTTCATTAGACTATTGCAAATTATTATATCTTGAGAACTAGATAGCTTGATTACCTTAGTACCACACAAATTATCGAATAGGTATTCAAAGTTTCTTTTGTATTTGTTAGCTAAAACAAGTTCCTCATATATCCATAGAGGATTAGGGTTGCAACTTACACATGCATAAATATAATATATATAAATGTAAATTTCAACATTTTGCATGGAAATGAATAATTCTTAATTACAATAGCTATTAATTAACCATATGTAGTGTTTTTTTTTAAAGTTGTGATTATCGGTTGTCAAATGGGTCTAACTTGGGTGGTTGAGAGGATAAATTGTTATCCTTTCCACTTGGGGGTTCAAATTACGCTTGTGACATGTTTCTCTTTTGTGGGTTGATTTGGGATGGCAAGGTAACCATCAATCTCATTATCGCTTAAGTGATTGTAAAAATACTCTCGAATCAAAGACACAAAACTGTCAAATACAAGTTATTTTTATTAAATAGGAGATTAAGCACCCAAAAATTAGACATAATTTCTCATGCATTTCTAAGGAGACAAAACTTACATGTCTCGTCAAAACACTAGTGTGCATATCTATGAATTAGTTTATACTACAATGTATGCAAGAGAGCTCACCCTAGTGTAGAGATCTTTCTCTCCAAAGGTAATCTATCAAACCAAACACACTAAAACAAAAAAGAAGGGAGATTCAAACAACAAAAGTATTCACATGCAATATCAACCCTCAAATAAGCTTTCCAACAAGAATAATAAGAAAAAATTAGCTTCTTTAGGAACATATTGGAGGTCAACTCACAAAGAGACCAAGAGTCCAAAATCTCATTCTAGGAGGAGAAATACTTTGTTCAAAACATTATTCATCAAAGGAAGAAATTTTCTTAGCTATACTTGAAGCACAACTGAAACATAAATAATGATCACTATGGAATTATATCCACCCCAGGGATGTGCACATAATCGTCTTTTACATCAATGTTTACTGGGATCCATATAAGTACTATCTTTTACAACAATGTCTTCATGTTAATTACTAGGCAATATGTTAGAATCGTCTGCATCAATTTGTAGGTTGTAGGGTTAAATTTGTCATGGAAGGTTGAATTTCATGTTTTCATGGTGATTGTGAAGTTTGGAGAATCAACAATCCAAATTGCATTCGACTTGGCAATCGAGTATTGAGATTCATTTGCAGGTATGGACCTTTTTGAAGTTCAACAAAATTCTGTGAAGTAGGGACAATTTCATAGTTCATCGAAGGAGAAATTCATCGATCATTGATGGAGATTTTCAGAGTTTGGAAAAATTCTATGAAGTAGTGACAATTTCATAGTTTGCCAAAGAAGAAATTCGCCAATCACTAACGGAGCTTTTTGGATTTAAGTGAAATTCTGCGAAGTAGGGACAATTTCGTAGTTCATTGAAAAACAAAATCGTCGATCACTAATGGAGTTCTCGGAGGTTGCCGATTGTCAATAATTTTTATTTTTTTATTTTTGATACAAAGGATTTTGTCGATCGCTAATAGAAGGACTTCGCCGATCGTCAAAGAAGGTTTTCACCAATCGTCGATAGAATGTTTTTGTCGATCGTCGATACAAAGATTTCGTTGATGACTAATACACAGTATTTCGCTGATTGACGACAAAAGGTTTTCACCTATCGTCGATAGAATGCTTTTTTCGATTGCTAATACCAAATATTTCGTTGATCAATGACATACAGGATTTCACCAATCGCTAATAGAAAGGATTTGAGAAACCCATGATAGGATAAATATTTAGATCATCGATGAAGGGAGAGGAGGACGATGACATGGCTAATTCAGGGGATGACAGGTGGACATAAACAACCACGTGCCATGCCATGTTAGCCAGATTTCCACATCAACAAATATGATAGTTTTTATGAAAAAAACAAGTTTGGAGGCAAAAGCTTGTTTTGGTCATAACAATAGCATAAAAACTCAGAATTAGATGAAATTTAAAGGGTATGTTCACGGATTCAAAACCTATGAAAGTGTCAGTATGGGTGTAGAATCTCCAACCCCAAGCTAGGCCCTGCCACACAAATTTATTTTCCAACTATGATACCATTTAATTAATAACATGCTCTACATCTGAAGCAAATATGCAATGCAAACATCATAGAGTTCACGTATAAACATATACATTTAAATCATACAAAATTAACATAAATGTATACATATTACTCAACAGAATAAAACACATAGTAAATAACATGTAAAGATGTAAAAATGGGCTTATCGTTTAATGGTAAATCACCAATACGTGCGAACCTTAAACTTTCCTTTTAGCCACAGACTCTTCAGCTCATAAACTCTTAGCAGCAGGTCACCCTCGAGATGAGGCTAGAAACTCCACCAGGGAAGGCTTCCTAAGCTAGAGTAAGGTATATTAACAACACAAATTCTCAGACTAAGGTGCCAACTCCATCAGTCAGCCTACAACCTATCATTCCCCACAACCTGTCCCACCCCAGGAAGTGTGCCCCTTCTCTGCTCAACAGTCCTTTGAATGCCCCACTTCCCTTCTAGGGCTTCAATGACAGGCTAGATAAGAAGTCTCCGAGTTTTGTAGTTGTATCCTAGAATATAGGGAAATAATTCCTAGCAGTTCTCTGATCTGGAGAGAATGCTCATGGGCCCAACAACTTGCTTCTTCAGAATGCACACAAGCCTGACAACCTTCTTCTTCAGATCAAATTACCTAGGTTTGCAAGTTACAACCAACTCTAAATATTTCCAAGTATAGATATGTATGATGGATGGAAGAGTGTACGTGTGAGGGATGAGAGTGATGAGAATGATGTGAACTACACTTTTTATATGGATGTTACCAACTTGACACTTATCATGTTGAGAACTAACTTGGGATCCACTTGTGGTACGTTCCCCCTTCCTAAGAACTTAGAATAAAAATGTCATATAATTAGACTTTAGGAAATATTAATATAATATTCCTTTGGGCTTAAGCCCCCTTGGATTAGCCCCTCTTTCCATTCTAGTCGAGGTCTATGCCCCCATACTCTTTTTGTTTGGTTGGTTTACAACAACAATGCATTTTATTAATAACATTGAGTGTGATTACATATTACAAAGATAGGCTTGCTGTCCTTTTAGCATCCATGCTCTCCAACCTGATAACCACACATGCACTCTGGCCTCAAAACATATACACAAATGAAATCTAGCCTAAAGTATCCTGGCTCACTATCCTATATGTAAATTTACAATTGGGGTTTGACCTAGGGGTATTACATTCCCCTCCTCGTTATTTATGAACTATCCTCGGTGAATTATATAAATGTACACGCAAAATGCTTCAAAAATATTCAAAAAGATGCAGGTAGTCTTCCTGCATGTCATCCTCATTCTCCCAGGTTGCGTCTTCAGGACTGTAATAGGTTCACTGGACCTTTACCATCTCGATTTCTCGATTCTAGAGAAACTTAAATTTTCGATCCAATACACACATCGACTGAACTCAGAAGTTTCCTTCTTGCTCCACCCGAATCACATTCCATTCAATTACATGATTAACATCAGACACATACTTCTTAAGAAAAAAAGCCATGGAATAAATTTTGAATGCACATCGATGAAGGTAGTGCAAGCATGTATGCAACATGACCAATCCTCTCCAGGATTTCAAAGGGTTCATAATATCTCGCTTCTAGATTTGAATAATTTCCCAATTTCAGGGAACTTCTCTTGGCCTTTACTTCTAAGAACACATGGTCACCCACTTTAAAATCTCAATGAGTTCTACCCTTATATGTATAACTTTTTTTCTTGTCTTGTGCAGCCTTTAAATTCTTCTTTATCTTCACCATCTGTTCTTCCATTTCCTTGAGCAATTTTGGCCCAACCACTGGCCTATCTTCAAATAGGCTCATCTTTAAAGATGCTTGATACCTGTTGTTATAAGAAAACTCTACTAAATGTAGATATTCATCCCACTTTGATGGTTTATCCATCACATACATCCTCAACATATCTTCAATCACTTGATTTACCCTCTCTATCTTCCCATCTAATTTTGGGTGATAGGTTGTGCTAAAGTTCAGATTTGTCCCAAATCCTTTAAATAATACCTTCAAAAATTTGATGTAAATTTGGAATCTCTGTCAGAAACAATTTCCCTAGGAAAACCATGAAGCCTTACAATTTCTCTCATATAAATCTCTGCAATGTGAGCTTCCTTGTGTTGGGTATGTGTTATATTCTTTGCATGTGTGTGTATGGGCACGTTAGATTCAAACACTGCATCTGACGATCCCAAATTCCTTCGCTCTTTGTGTCGTGTGCATTGGGTGATTTCCTGGGGGGTACCATGGGGGTAGGATTGATCCCCCCTGGTTATGCACAATGCCCTGAATTTGTTTTTGGGCAGTTTTTGCTATTTTAGCGGATTTTTCTATTTTTAGCAGTTTTCTAAATTAATATCATATTAAGGGATTAGGGTTTTCGTAGCTACATAATACCAAAAATATTGATATATATTGTATTGTGAATGGTGAAATTAATACAATGAAGAGTTGAAAGGTGCGGTACCAAGCAAGGCTGGTTTTCTCCCGGTTAAGGGTTTCCAGCTTAAATCTATGTGTACTGTGTGTATGAGCCATTGATTAATTTATGTTTTGCTTTACTTCATAGGTCTAAAACTTACACCTTGTGAGTGAGCTTCACTCGAATAAAATGAGCAACTTTGGTTAGCTTATCCACCACCACCATGATGGAATCATGTTGCTTCATTGTTCTGGGAAGCTTGGTGATAGAATCAATTGTCACCACTTCCCATTTCCACTCTAGAATAGTTAATGGATGTAGCAAACCAACTATATACTTGTGATCAACCTTGATTTTCTGACATTCAAGAAATTTTGCTACATAATCAACCACTTCCTTCTTCATACCTGACCAATAATTTTGACTCTTGACAACTGCAATTGTTTTCTGGTAACCTGGGTGCCTAACGTAAGACACATTATGCATTTCTCTTAGCACAAGAGTTTTCAATTCCCCATAATTAGGCACATAAAATCTACCCTTGTATTTTAGGATTCCATCCTCTTTGAGCTCATAATCTTTAATTTTCTTTTGAGAATTACCTTGCTGTAATATTTCTTTTGTTTTTACATAATGCTAATATGATTTTGTAGCTTCTAAAATTTTATCTTTTAAATCATATTTATACATTCTAATGGCTATAGAATGCATCTCATGCACCCTCCTGCTAAGTGCATCAACCACCTTGTTCTCCTTGCCTTTGATATGCTCTATTTCAAAGTCATACTCACTGAGAAATTACAACCATCTAATTTTCCTAGCATTCAAAGTTGGTTGTCCAAACAAATATTTTAGACCACTATGGTCTATTCTCAACTAAAATCTCTTCCCCATAAGATACTGCCTCCACATATTCAAGGCATGAACTATGTCTTCCAATTCTAAATCATGAGTGGCATAGTGTCTCTCACGTTCTTTCAACTTCCTTGACTCATAACATATCACATGCCCATTTTGACTAAGGACTCCACCAAGCCCTTCCTTGCATGCATCAATTCACACAACAAAATATTCATTTGGATCAACG
The DNA here is from genome assembly GCA_009831015.1 of Picea engelmannii. Taxonomy (NCBI): domain Eukaryota; kingdom Viridiplantae; phylum Streptophyta; class Pinopsida; order Pinales; family Pinaceae; genus Picea; species Picea engelmannii. The sequence goes on from ML803258.1 coordinate 6,528, forward strand.
ATCCTCAAAATTGGTGCACTCGTCAAGAAGTTCTTCAAATGATGAAAACTTATTTCACAATCAAGGGTCCATTCAAACCTCACACTCTTCTTTTGAAAATAGGTGATTGGGTGTACAATCTTTGAGAAACCTTCAATAAATATTCTATAGTAACCTGTAAGTCCCATGAAAGATCTCACCAATGAGAAATTCTTTGGTACTGGCCATCCCTCAATGGATTTTATCTTCTCAAGATCTACTATTATCCCTTCCTCTGAAATAATATGGCACAAATAATGTATCTGCCTCTTATAAAATGATCACTTGCTCAACTTTGCATACAACTAATGCCCCCTCAATACTTGTAGCACCATCCTCAAGTGCTTCTCGTGCTCTTCTTCAGAGTTAGAGTATATAAGTATTTCATCTAAGAATACATTGACAAACTTATCCAAGTAATTTTTGAAAATACCATTCATCAAACACATGAAGACAAATGGTGCATTTGACAATCCAAATGGCACCACTATAAACTCATAATGGCCATACCTAGTTCTAAATGTTGTCTTGCTGATATCTTTGTCTTTAATTCTCACCGGATGATAGATTGAACTGAGGTCAATCTTGAAGAATATTCTTGCATCCTTCATCTCATCAAAAATATCATCTATCATTGACAAAGGCTACTTTTTATTTACATTCACCTTATTCAACTGTCTGAAATCAAATATAACCACAAGGTACCATCCTTCTTCTTGACAAATAACACTGGGGAACCCCAAGGTGACACACTTGGGTGTATATACCCCTTCTTCAAAATATTTTCAATTTGCATTTGTAACTCCTTGAACTCTGGTGTACTCATCTTATAAGGAGTCTTGGACACTGGGGTTGCTCTAGGCATCAAATTAATGGAAGAATCTATCTCTTTTTGGTGGCAACCATGGTATCTCTTTAAATACATCCTCAAATTCTTTCAAGAATGAATGATATTCAATAGTTGGCACTTTATATTTATATGCCTCCTCCATATGAGTTGCATATATTTGACATCCTTTCTTAAATCGTTTCTTTAGTTGTAAGGATGAAACCTCTCCGATAGTTATTTCCCTTGTAATACCTTGAACTATTCTCAAGTTTCCTTCTTCATCCGTGCAAGAAAATGCCTTGTTGTAAAAATGTAGGATAACATGATGCTTTCCCAACCAATCCATACCAATTAGGAAATCATATCATCCCAAAGGTATGATATTCAAATATGTCTTCGTGTTCAATCCATTCATGTCCATTGGACATTCCTTAACCAACTCATTAATTATTCTTTTAGCTCCTTTATCTAGCTAAACTAACCAATATTTCCCAAGTTTTCTTATTGGAAAATTAAATCTTTCCACCAACTTAGGATCTATATAACTATGAATAGCTCCTAAATCAATTAAAATAACTATAGGTTGATCATTGATCTTACCTTCCACTTCAATCATGTGGGATTGAAACTCGGCTTGCTTGTTGTCAAGGGCTGCATAGATCTTTAACATGCTTCTCCCCATGTATTCAATTGTATAAGCCTGTTGTACTAATGGAAATATATGCACATGTGATCTCCCTCACAACCCCAACATTTCATAGGCTGCTTCCTTGGCCTCTTTCCCAAAATTTCTGACATTCCAGGCTCATTTTGAGTTGGCTTCCCCTGAGAATTATTCTTGATAATGGTGGCTTGTTCCCCTTCTTCCTCTACTCCATATTACCTTTCTTATTATCTTCCCAAGACTTTTGGAAATTTGGTATTCCTCTATGATGATCATAGAGGCACTTGGCTCTCCTTGTTTCTTCATCCAATGTCTTGGAGTCATCATACTGTATCTTGTCATTGAATATTGATGGAAACCCACTCAATAATATTTGAATCTTTTCTTGTTAATCTTTGATGAAATCAACATACTTCAACAACTCTAAAAATATCCTTTCATACTCATCCATGGTCATACTCCTAAGATCGAGTTCAACTAAATCCCTCATATTCCTATCATAATAACGCTTGGTCAAGTATTTCTTTTTAATTTGATTCTTGAACTGCCTCCAAGTGATTCTTTTTTCATCACTGTGTTGTACTTGCACAAGCTGATCCCACCACATTGATGCTTTTCCTTTCAACTGGTAATTTGTAATTCTTCCTTTTTCCTGTGAGGATTAATTATGCAACTGAAAATATTTTTTCATCCCCAATAACCAAGTCTTTGCATCCTCATCTTTCTTGTGTTCACCATCAAAGCTAGGAGGTTTGATCTTATTCATTTCTCCTTGTAGTTCATATACCCCAGACCTCCTCTTATGCTTTCTGATAGGACATGGACTTGAAATACTATGTGCTCTTCTAATTGAATGCCTTGGTGAGTGATGATGATGTTTACCATCACTTCTAGATTCTTCCCTTTTGGTATGAGATATATGACTCCTTGACTTGGTTGATTCTGTCTCCTTATCCATTTTCTTCTCTATTCTGTCCAAGATCTACAACAACTTGACATTGAAGCCATATTGATCCTTAGATTTCATAAGACTATCATTTTCAACTTTACAACTCTGAACATCTCTTTGAAAAATCTTTATTGTCTCTACCAAATTCATGCTTTCTTCTTTGCCTTCTCCATGCCCATTTTATTTTGTCCCTGCATTACCCATACTCACATACAACCCTCTTACTTCGTCTTTGTGGTTGTAGATTCTCTTAGCATATTCCATGCCTCTGGTCTCTTTGTTGATCCTATTCTGTTCTATTTTCCTTTAACTCTACAGAATTTTCATGCAATACATTTTGTTAGACCAAAATAATGGAACAATTTTGTAAAATAATGCACAATTCTTACTTTTAGTCCACCATAAATCTTCTTCACGATTCCTTGTGAATTGTAATGCTACTCAATTCACATCTCTAGGTGCATACTTGGATTCCTCTATCCAACACCTTTCCAATGTTGGAGTTACTTCACACACACATAGGATTTATTTTTCCTAAGGTTTTTCCTTGTTTATTAGTCATAATTAGTCATTATCCAGTCTCATATATTTTATGGGAGAATATTCTCTTTCAATTGACACTTCAATTTGACTAGTTGAGTTGAGTTTAGATGTTGCATTGGTTTTGTCAACATGCAACATTGGGATCATAACCATGCTAATTCAACCTTTCCTTGGTATCATCACTAGACTAGAGAATTACCCTTGATTCCCCGAGTTAACTCCTCACTACTCTATGTTCAGTTAGTTAACTGAAGACTAGTTGACTAGGTAACTCAACTAGGTGGCAATTCACTCCCGTAACTGCTTGAGAGACTAGACTATGTGGAAGTTCACTCCTGTAAATGATGGTGTGTGTCCAGATCACTCTAGACCACCACTATGGTGCATTGGTTCTCCTCCAATGTGCACTCATTGATTTATACACAGTATATCATGTGTAAATTATTCATTATTCAGAACGGTTAATGATAATTCTTTCATTCTTTCTCTCCTTCTTCTTCTTTCTAAAATTCTCTCTGCAAATGTGTGTATTATTGTTTAGATAGATCTATTCTGTGTAGGTTCAACACATTTACATGGTATTTGAGTTGACAGACTCCTAAGAAAAATCTAAGCCAAATTTTTTTGTAGGTACAAAAGATTGAAGACAACGGAAAGATGGAATTCCGAAAAGAATTCATTCTTACACCTTACAACTATTTTGCATGGAAGGAGAAAACAACCTTACATCTCCGAACCAGAGGGTTTTATAGGTTAACCTTGAATACAGATACAAAACCAACATCAGCCATAGAAAAATCCAAGTACTTAAATTGCATGGATGAGGCACTCGAAACAATTTGCAGTCTTATTTCTCCCGATCTCCTTTTTCACATATCTTCTTGTAAGACTCCCAATGAAGCCTAGACCACCTTGGAAGGGATATTTGGAAAACAAGATGAGATGAGGGGACACATGATGGAGGTGGAGCTGCTCACATTGGATCCAAAAAGCTTCGATAATATCCAATATTTCTTTACAAAATTCAAGGATTTATTGTCGCAACTCAAAGCTTGCGGGGTTGATAAATCGAAGGAGGAGAAACAAATGGATCTCCCTATTCTCTCCAAGATTGGTCCTGAATTATATGTATTTGTATCCACATTCCATACTGTCATATTCACCTCTAGAGCCACCTAGAATATGCCTTCTCTTGAGGACTTTATCGAATCCCTGACACAAGAGCAAACCAAGCTCATCAAGATGGGCACAATCAAAGGACCAAGGGTGCATGCACTCACTGTGCATGATGCCAGCCAAAAATATCAGAAATATAAAGATAAATATAAACATAAATCTCATGCACATCCGAAGAAGGAAGGGTACACAAAACCCTTCACCGATGCCTTCGGATCCAAAGGGGAAAAGGGAAGAAAAGGGGAGAAATGCACGTACTATCACAAAGGATTCCATTCGGAATCCGCATGCCTGAAAAAAAAAAAGATATCATGTCTCAAATACTTCAGCAAAATAAACTTGGAGATCTCATCCCCGAGGGTGCCAAGAAGAAGAAGTCAGAAGATCCGAATTCAAAGAAAGACAATTCTAGCCATGCCTTGATTTCCATTAACTCCTCCCCCGATGCTTGGATCGTAGATTCAGGAGAATCACATCACATGGCTGCCTCAAAAGCAATGTATTTTTATTTGGATGCATGCAAAGGTCCTCCCATTCTGATGGGGGACAATTCTTTTTTCGAAGTCATCGGAAAAGGAAGAATTGAACTCACGAACGGAAGCTTTGAGAATGTGTTGCACGTTCCCAAAATTTTTGTCAACCTTCTCTCTGTGTATCAGATGACGAATTTAGGCACTGGAAATAAATTCATATTCAAACCCTATCCCATGGACATCTATGACATGAAAACCAATTCCAAGGTTGCGACCGATGAGGTAAATCATCAATCTAGATTGTATACATTTTCTGAATTCATTGAACCTGATTCTGCTTTACTGCTTACTCATGCCAATGAAAGTAGTAGGATAGCACAAAAGGTTTGGACATTTGAATTTCAGATACATGAAACAACTTAGCAAGCAAATATTGGTTGATGGTCTACCAAACATCTATTTCTCCAAGGGAGTATGTGAGGGATGTGTTCTCGGAAAACACCCTCAAGAGAAATTCGACAAAGGAAAGTCTCAATGAGCTTCCACACCTTTAGATATGATCCACATTGACCTTATGGGTCCTTTTCCACATCCATCCATCAACGAAGCAAGTTTTGTTCTAATTTTTGTTGACGATTTCTCGCGTTTTACATGGATCTACTTTCTTAGGAAAAAATCCGAGGTCTTTCAACACCTCAAAGATTTCAAAGCCCTGGTTGAGACACAGTCCGAAAAGAAGATCAAATTCCTCTGAACTGATAACGGGGGAGAATATGTAAATCATGAGATCCATAATATTTTCCATGAGGTAGGGATTCAGTTGCAGAACACAGTTCCCTATACTCCGCAGCAAAAAGAAGTTGCTGAGCAGAAAAACAGATCTCTAAAGGAGATGACATCTTGCATGCTGCATGCAAAGTCACTACCACAAAGACTATGGGCCGAAGAACTTAATTGTGAAACATACATACAAAATAGATCTCCCCATAGATCTGTCAAGGATAAGACCCCCTACGAGGCTTGGAGCGGCCTCATACCGAAAGTGACCCACTTTCACATTTTTGGTTCACGTGCATGAGCCCAGACTACCTTTGAAAAGAGGAAGGCACTTGATCCATAGAGCATTGAGTGCATTTTTGTTGGATACCCCGATGGTGTGAAGGGATATAGGCTTATTAATCTTTCCTTGGACCGACTGATCATTGAGCGTAGTGTCCAATTTGAGGAAAGTGTCTCGCATGTACCTCAACAACCGCATGCAGACACCTTCACTCTTCCACCTGTCCGAGATGATGAGAATTAACATGCCGACTCTTATTCAGAAGAGAGTTTTGATTCATAGGACTCAGATGATTCAGATTCAAATTCAATACAGTTAGATGCAAAGTCAGAGCATCCAGATGTAGTTGTAGAGATAGAGCAGAGGCCCAAGTGGGCACATACTACTCTTCAGGATGCAGGGGATCTCGTTGGTGATCTAGTCGATACTAGGAGGACTCAATTTGATTTCGAGGAGCCTCCTGTTGCACTCACTACCACTAAACCATTTCCCTCCAAGCATATTTTATTGGTTCAGTCTTCATATCCACGGTATTATTGATGCAGGAGCATCCCTCACGACAAGCAAAACCAACGTGAAAGCAGAAGCCAGCTGGAAAACGTCCAACGCAAGTTTTTTTTGAATTTTTAAATTTTCCCCTTGAAGTTGATGTGAAAACATAAATGAGATCATTTAATTTGGCGCCTTGGTAAAAATGCAATCAAACCTCGAGCCATACGCTCTCGTCTGAGATAGACAGAGGCATTTATAGTAGTAGTTGTAGGTAGATAGAATTGAATTCTTAGATTAGACAGTTCTAGAAGGAAGAGGGAAAACCGAATATAGACACCCTCATTTGTATCATTGTAACATTAGCAACAGGAAAAAAAGAAGAATTTAGAGCATAGGAGAATAACAGAGAGTTGTAGAAAACACCCATGTACAGATCTTGAATTAATAGAAGAAGTTGATTCAGATTCATGGCTGTTGTGTTATTCTCTGTGTATGCGTGTTGAATGCTCTACTTATGAGAATTACTTCCTGTTATGCATTTGTTATTATGCTGTGTGTATGATTTCGTGGGTTAAGATCGAAATCTGAGAGGAAGTGAGGTGAGTTACAATTGTTTCTCTCTTGAGGAAGGGTTCCTGCAAGGAGTGCAGTTGAAGTCGTCCGCAAGGAGTGCGTTGATAGAAGGCTCAGAGAGTTAACTCTTGTTCTCGAACCACTCAGAAGTGAAAGTGGATTGTTGAAGCCGTGCAAGGAGTGTGCAGTCTAAGGAGAGTCTCAGTTGTGACACTGAGTGAAGAATTGAAGGACTGCTGCTACGGGTATACGCAGAGTCAAGAAATATCGAACAACTGAAGTGTTCGCAGGATTGCCACAAGGAGTGCGTGCAGAGAACCTCATTGAGGTTGAAGTAACTTAGAAAATCTCAGGAGGGATAGGTCTCTGAGTCGCTGAAGATCAGCGTAGATAAGTGCTATTTGAAGTTGGGGAGAAACGTCACAGGTTGGCGAAAAGGCGAAAGAATATCGTGGAGAGATACTCTTTTTCATCTCGTGGATTAACCAAGGAAGAACGGATGGTCGAAATCTTCTGAAGAGAGTTCGGGAAGTTCCGAGGATCGTTAGATCTTGCAGAGGTGCAAGGAGGTTACGATGAGAATATTCTGAAGAGTTTGAAGCTCAAGAGAGGCAGAGCCGTCGATTTAGAGTCACATGAGCCGTCATATCTACATGTGGTATCGTGTGTCAGGGAATCGGGAGTTGAAGCCCCAAAAGTTGTGTAGCCAGAGCAGCGATATCGCGAGGCGCGATATCCCTGCAAGATCAGAGCCATTCGTTGTGGAGGACGCATGTAAGGAGATTCTCATCTCGTAGACTCGGACATTGGAGGACCGAAAGCGAAGTCCTTTAGCTTCATGAGCGGTGAAGTAGCGAGAGATTTGCAACCGTCCATCTGAGGAGGATAGGTGGCAGAGATCGACAGATCTCGCGAACTCGGGAGTTCGCAAGGTGAAAGCTCAAGCATTGGGTATTCAAAGTCGCGAGGCGCGAGGACGCGAAGTGGCGAGAGATTTGCAACCGTCCATCTGAGGAGGATAGGTGGCAAAGATTGAGAGATCTCGCAAACTTGGGAGTTCGCAAGGTGAAATCCCAAGCATTGGGTATTCAAAGTCGCGAGGCGTGAGGACGCGAAGCGACGAAGTGGTGAGAAGATCGTAGCTGTCCATCTGAGGGGACAGGTGGCGAGAGATCGAGAGATCTCGCGAACTTGGGAGTTTGCAGGTTGAGAGTCCAAACATTGGTTACTCCAAGTCGTGAGGTCGCGAGTAGAGAGAGGAGGACATCCGTTGGATCTGGATCATAGGAGGACCGTTGGATCCGCACGTGGGATCACGTATCGGGACCTCACAAGAAAAGGTCCGAGAGTTTGGGCATGGGGATCGCGAGGTCACGAGACAGCGATATCCCGACAGCTGGAGGATAGTGTGGGCCATAGAAGAGTCGGCAAGTGGAATACATGTGGCACGAAGCCCTCGAGATCTCGCCGCGAGAAGTTCTGAAGTATTGGTGTTAGGATTCGCGAGTCGCGAAGTACCGAGGAGCCGAGATTCGTGTGGATGCCGAGTCGCGAAGTGCCAAGGAGCTGAGGTTCGTGTGGATGTGTGGCAGAGCCTAAGGTGGGACCGTGCGGCCGAAGGGTGGACACGTGTTGCCTGGAGACATGAGTCAATACTCCGTTGAATTCTCGCATCTCGGGGACTCGCGGAGTAGGAGGGAAAAAACTCGACAGTTCAACCGGCGAGGTCACGAGGTTGCGAGATTGCGAGAGGCGCTAACATTTAAGCCTAGCCCATGGTTGTATGTGGAAGGAGCTATACCTGTATCGCCAGATCGGGTATCACAAGATTTGAAAGGAAAGTTTGGAGGCCTTGAGTCACGAAATCGCGAGATAGCGAGGTTTGGCTGACCTCGGAGAAAGATTGCTGTGGGTGCAGATTTCCCGATAGGGAAATAGAAGAACCTTTGAGTTCTTCAGGCCGAGAAGAAGAAGGTCCTGTGAGAGTGGACATGCCTGGGTGCCGCGCACCTGCGTCAAAGTGGTATTAGAGATTATTTCTTATCTGTATATTTCAGGCAGGAAGAGAGGCAGGAGGAAGAGAGCCCTCTGATACACATGTCAAGTGGTATCAGAGCATAGAAAAGTTTCTTTGCTTTCTGTAGCAGAGGAAAAGGAGAATTCACCATGCCGCCAAGGAGAAGAGGTAGACAATCACCCGATCTAGAGGAGGAAAGGGAAATGTCTAGAGAAAGAGGTAGGCAAGTACAGAATCCAGACATGGAGAGAGAAGTACAAAATCTTCGTGCCAGAGTGGAGGACATGGAGACATCACAAAGGTGAAATGCTGATGCGGGAGATATCAATGAATCCGAGGATGAAGGTGATGCTGGAAGTGAGGAAAAATAAATCCCAGTAGAAGATGCAGCCAATGAACGTTTAATTAAGGCTATCGCTCAGATGAGTTCGAAAACAAAAATGGACATTCCAGCTTATGAAAGAAATCTGGATGCAGAAGAGCTGCTAGATTGGATTAGAGCTCTTGACACTTACTTCGATTATGAAGATATCGAAGATGATAAGAAGGTCAGACATTCCGTCACAAGATTAAAAGGACATGCAACCTTGTGGTGGGATGAACTGCAAGCTGACAGGCATTGCCAAGGCAAGCAGAAGATTAAGAGCTGGGACAGGATGATTGCAAAGATGAAGGCGAAATTCATTCCCAGGGATTATCAAATTTCTCTGTTCAGGAGGATGCAGAACCTGAGACAGAAGCTGATGACAGTGAAGGAGTATACTGAGGAATTTTACAGGTTGAATATCAGAGCAGGTCATCGCGAAAGCAATGACGAAAAGGTGGCCAGGTATATGAATGGCCTGAGGTATGAAATTCAGGATGAACTAAATTTGGTGACCATCCGAACTGTGGAAGATGCTTACCAATTGGCTCTGAAAGCTGAGGAGAAGATGAGCCGTAAACAAAGTCAGAGAGGCCGAGGCAGAAGTCAGTCCAGAGGCAAAGCAGTTGCCTAAGATAAATACCAAAATCCCAAGGAGGAATGGAAGAAACCTCAGGGAAAGGTTGAAAGAGGTGGAACCTCACAGAGAAGGCCATATGTTGAGCAGCGAGGACAAAAAATTGAACAAAGAGGAGGATATGCTGATAATGATAGGTTCCCTCATACCAGAGGTAGAGGAAGAGGAAGAGGTGGAGTAATTACATGCTTCACGTGTGGAAAGAATGGGCACAGGTCGTTTGAGTGTCCAGAGAAAAAGAAGGAAATAGGAGAGACTCACATCGCCGAGGCACAGAGGCGATATGTTGAGATAGAGTACGCTGAAGGCGGAAGATCGCTAGTGATGCGGAAGGTTCTTTTGACGCCAGAGAAGGAGATGGAGAACTCAGCGCAGAGGAACAATCTTTTTAGGACTGCTTGCAAGACCAAGGATAGAGTATGCAAGGTCATCGTGGACAGTGGAAGCACCGATAATCTTGTTTCAACCGAGATGGTAGAAAATATGGAGCTGGAGACAACTGATCATCCAAGCCCATATAAAGTTTCATGGCTACAGAAGGGACATTAGGTAAATGTAACCAAACAGTGCTTAGTTGACATCAAGATAGGAGGATATAATGATAAGATTTTATGTGATGTTATTCCTATGGATGTCTGTCATTTATTGCTGGGTAGACCATGGCAATATGATAGAAATGTAATTCATGATGGGAGGATGAACAC
>ML803258.1:17701-38734 GCA_009831015.1 Picea engelmannii
GGCTTGTCATGCCGTTTGGCTTGACAAATGCACCAAGTACCTTTATGAGGTTGATGAATGAAGTCCTGAAGGAGTTCATCGGGAAATTTGTCATCGTGTATCTGGATGACATATTGGTTTTCAGCAAGACAAAGGCTGAACATTTGAAGCATTTAGCTGTTGTGATGAAGAAATTACAGTAGGAGAAGCTGTTGATAAACATGAAGAAATCCTCACTCATGAAGACATAACTCATTTATTTGGGGTTTGTTATATCTGCAAATGAATTAAGGATGGTTCCAGATAAGGTGGAGGTAATCAAGAATTGGCCATCACCGAGGAACATATTTGAGGTGAGGAGTTTTCATGGACTGACTAGTTTCTACCGAAAATTCATTAGAAATTTCAGTGGAATTAGTGCAGCAATGATGGATACAGTGAAGAAAAGACATAAATATTTTCACTGGACTGAAGAGGCTGAGAAGAGTTTCAATTTATTGAAACGAAAGATTACGGAACAACCAGTTTTGGTGTTGCCGGATTTTCAAAAGACATTTCAGGTGAAATGTGATGCAAGTGGGTTTTCCATAGGAGCGGTCTTGAGCCAGGAAGACAGACCGATTGCATATTTCAGCGAGAAGCTGAATGAGGCAAAAGAGAAATACTCCACGTATGATAAGGAATTCTATGCCATCATACAGGCATTGAAGAAATGGAGGCACTATTTGATTCCAAAGGAATTTGTTTTATACAGTGATAACCATGCATTACAATTTGTGACTCAACATGAAAAGTTGAATCAGAGGCATGTTAAATGAGTTGAATACATGCATAATTTCACTTTTGTAATAAAGCATATTTCTGGTACTGCTAACAAAGTTGCTGATGCTTTGAGCAGGAAGTGTTTGCTGTTGCAGGAGTTCAAAGTCAGGACGTTAGGCTTTGATGATCTTAAGGACATATATGCAGATGATTCAGACTTTAAGGAAGCTTATGAAGCAATTGAGAATCTAGTTCTCAGAGACAGAAGCCAGTGGATAGAGTACGTGATCCAGGATGGATTGTTGTTCAAAGGCAATCAACTGTGTATTCCGAATTGCTCCATGAGGGAGAACTTGTTAAAATAAAAGCACAGTGGAGGATTAGCAGGATATTTTGGTCATGATAGGACATTTACAAAGCTGAGTGAGTCATACTTTTGGCCAGGGATGCAGTCAGAAGTCAAGAGGTTTGTGGATAGATGCAGGATTTTCCAGCATTCAAAAGGAAGGAAATAGAATGCGGGTTTTTATCAACCATTGCCCATACCTGAGAAGCCGTGGGATGAAATTAGCATGGACTTCATGTTGGGGTTGCCGAGGACACAAAGAGGTGTTGATTCCATCTTTGTGGTATTTGATAGGTTTTCTAAGATGGCACACTTCATTCCATGCCAGAAAACTAGCGATGCGACTCACATCGCAAATTTGTTTTTCAAGGAGATTGTCCGACTTCATGGATTGCCGAAAAGCATAGTTTCGGACAGAGACACAAAATTCATAGGGAATTTCTGGAGAACATTATGGAAGAAGCTGGGAACTAATTTGATGTTTAGTTCTTCTTATCATCCCCAAACGGATGGACAGACAAAGGTGGTCAACAGAAGTCTGGGAGACTTGTTGAGGAGCTTGGTGATATAGCACCATAGCAGATGGGATAGCATATTACCGCAAGCAGAGTTTGCTTACAATGACTCAATAAATCGGAGCACAGGGAAAAGCCCATTTCAGATTGTATATGGAATGCAACCGAGAGGAGTTTCTGAATTAAGGGATTCAGAACAGACTGCGACTAGCAGTGCTAGTGCAGGAGAATTCACTGAAGCGATGAAGGAACTCCACAGCCAGGTGAAGGAGAGACTATTGAAGTCAAGTCAAGAGTACAAGCTCAGAGCAGATCAGCATTGGAGACAACTTCAGTTTGAAGTTGGTGATCTGGTTCTGGCACATTTGAGGAAAGAAAGGTTCCCAAGAGGAACATACAACAAGCTGAAGATGAAGAAAATTGGGCCATGCAAGGTCTTGAAGAAAATGGGACATAATGCTTATGAGATCGAGTTACCAGATGGGATCGGAATTTCTCCGATATTTAATGTTTCATATTTATATCCATATAAAGATGATGAAGCAGGAGTAGAAGGTGATGATCAACCAGAGATTCAGTGGCAGAAACAGATGCCAGTTGCAGAAAAGCCACAGATGGAGCAGATACTGAATAAAAGAGTGGGTAAGAAAACCAGGAGGAAAGAATATTTTGAGTATTTGGTCAAGTGGAAGGGACACCCAGTTGAAGATGCCAGATGGGAGACTGAAGCAGAAATTTTGAAGCATGGACATACCGTGCAGGAGATCATGGACAGGACCCCATGCAAATTTTCAAGTGAGGGAGTATGATGCAGGAGCATCCATCACGACAAGCAAAACCAACGTGGAAGCAGAAGCCAGCTGGAAAACGTCCAGCGCAAGTTTTTTTTGAATTTTTAAATTTTCCCCTTGAAGTTGATGCGCAAACATAAATGAGATCATTTAATTTGGCGCCTTGGTAAAAATGTAATCAGACCTCGAGCCATACGCTCTCGTCTGATTCATGTAGCGAGTCGCGAAGTACCGAGGAGTCGAGATTCATGTGGACGCCGAGTCGCGAAGTGCCGAGGAGCCGAGGTTCGTGTGGACGCGTGGCAGAGCCTAAGGTGGGACCGCGCAGCCGAAGGGTGGACACATGTTTCCTGGAGACAGGAGTCAATACTCCATTGAATTCTCGCATCTCGGGGACTCGCGGAGTAGGAGGGAAAAAACTCGACGGTTCAACCGGCGAGGTCGCGAGGTTGCCAGATTGCAAGAGGCGCTAACATTTAAGCCTAGCCCATGGTTGTATGTGGAAGGTGCTATACCCGTATCGCCAGATCGGGTATCGCAAGATTTGAAAGGAAAGTTTGGAGGCCTTGAGTCACGAACTCACGAGATAGCGAGGTTTGGCTGACCTCGAAGAAAGATTGCTGTGGGTGCAGATTTCCCGATAGGGAAATAGAAGAACCTTCGAGTTCTTCGGGCCTAGAAGAAGAAGGTCCTATGAGAGTAGACATGCCTGGGTGGCACACACCTGCGTCACTTATGTCGAGGCTGCTAGAAATCCCTTTTGGGAATCTGCCATGCAGGAGGAGTACAACTCCCTTCTCGAGAACCAGACTTGGGATCTGGTTCCCCTTCCTTCTGGGAGGAAACTTGTCAGATGCAGATGGGTCTACAGAACCAAGAGGGTAGCATATGGAAAAATTAGTAGATACAAATCGAGGCTTGTTGCCAAATGCTTTAAGTAGGTTCATGGTATTGACAGTGATGAGACCTTCACTCCAGTAGAAAAGATGGATTCCATACGATTGGTACTTGCCATTGCGGAAACCAAAGGATGGTAAGTCCATGAGATGGACGTGAAGAATGAATTTCTTCACGGTGATCTCTCTGAGAAGATATACATGGATAAGCCCCAGGGATTTATGCATGACTCATCTTTGGTTTGTCGACTGAAGAAGTCCCTTTATGGCCTCAAGCAATATCTGAGGGCATGGTATGCAAAGATGGGCTCCTATCTGCTGTCACTGAACTTTGTATGTTGTAAATCAAACTCGAATGTCTACATGCTCAGGACGACTAATTCACTTCTACTTTTAGTTCTATATGTTAATGATTTTTTGATCACCGAGTGCTCGACTTCAATGATTGCTGCAGTCAAGAGGATTCTACATGACATGTTTTTGATGACGGACATGGGTCCGCTACACTTCTTCCTTGGGCTTGAGATTAGTCAGGATGCATCAGGCATCAAACTGTCTCAGGCCAAGTATGCATGATATCTCCTTGAGATATTTCACATGATAGACTGCAAGTCTGCTCTGAATCCTTTCCTATCAGGAGTCAAACTTGAGGATGGTGGGGAGACTCCACTAGTTGACAACACACTGTACAGAAAACTAGTGGGGAGATTGTTGTATCTCACACACTCCAGACCAGACCTCTCATATGCAGTTGGTGCACTTTCCAACTTCGTGCAGCAGACGCATGAGCTACATTGGAAAGATGAAAAACATATCCTTCGATACGTATAGGGCACCATCACCTTTGGGATTCATTATGAAGTAGACTCTACATTAGATCTCATCGGGTTTACTGATTCCGACTAGGCTGGTGATAACATTGATTGCAAGTCCACATATGGTTACTCACTCAGTCTTGGTTCCGAACCTATCTGTTGGTTGAGCAAGAAGCAAGCTACCATTTCTCTCAGCCGAGGCAGAGTACATAGGGGTAGTTAACATAACAATTCAGGATATGTGGATACAACATTTTCTCACTGAGTTGGGAATTTAGTTTCATCGGTCGATCGTCATCTAGTGTGACAATCAGAGCACTCTGAAGTTTTGCACAGATCCAGTTCAGAGGTAGCAGACGAAGCACATCAGGATCCACATGCACTACATCCAGGACTCAGTACACAAGGGTATCATCGACTTACAGTTCTGTTCTTCAACAAAACAGACAACATGCATCTTCACCAAGACCTTCATTGAGCAAAAGTTCCATTCTCTACGAAGTCGTCTTGGAGTGAAGGACACAGTTGCCTAACAATTGTAGTTCTTATTTTTACATACATTGTACCTTGAGGGGGGGTTTTTCCCATGAGGTTTTCCCTCTTTCCTCACTTTATTTTCAGTGTATCTTTTGTATTTGGGTACCTAACATGGCCTCGTTGCTGGGACCCATTCTTTATTTTCACCATAGTGATGTTTGGGGGGGTGTTGGAGTTACTTCACACACACACAGGATTTCTTTTTCCTAAGGTTTTTCCTTATTTATTAGTCATAATTAGTCATTATCCAATCTCCTATATTTTATGGGAGAATATTCCACCTGGAGAATATTCTTTTTCAGTTGACACTTCAGTTTGACTAGTTGAGTTGAGTTTAGATGTTGCATTGGTTTTGTCACCATGCAACATTGGGATCATCACCATGATAATTCAAACTTGCCTTGGTATCATCACCAGACTGGTGCATTACCCTTGATTCCCCGAGTTAACTCCTCACTACTCTCTTTTCATTTAGTTAACTGAAGACCAATTGACTAGTTAACTCAACTAGGTGGCAGTTCACTCCCGTAACTGCCTAAGAGACTAGACTAGGTGGAAGTTCATTCCCGTAACTGCTTGAGAGACTAGACTAGGTGGAAGTTCACTCCCGTAACTACTAGTGTGTGTCTAGATCACTCTATATCACCACTATGGAACATTGGTTCTCCTACAGTGCACACTCATTGAGTTATACAGAGTATATCATATGTAAATTATTCATTATTTAGAACGGTTAATGAGAATTCTTTCATTCTTTCTCTCCTTCTTCTTCTTTCTCAAATTATCTCTGCAAATTTGTGTATTATTGTTTAGCTAGATCTATTCTGTGCAACTTCAACACATTTACATCCAATGATTATCTTCTTATTCAATTCCGAGTTTTGAGCAACAAGTTATAGCCATTTGAAAATTACCCATTTGCTTTTTTATACACTTTTTAACCAGGTGTAATTTCAGCCCTGTTCTTGCATCCCTACACTAACTCATTTGGGATTTTAACATGATATTAATTGAGTTTCTTCATGAACCCATTTTGAACAATATTTCCAAGTTTCACCTTCATTTGAGCTCCAAGATGCTAGCTACAACATGATGAAGTTTTGTCTGATTTCCTCTTTTAGCACTAAATGCTACATGAATCTTCTACCTCTTCTTTTACACTTTTGCGTATTCAAATTCTAAATATAACTCCATATATGTATTCTATGGTTTGATATATTTCTATTTATTACTCTTGTGCCCAAAAATAACTTCCGAGAAGGAATTTATGGCACTTGGAATAAACTGGTACGTAAAAATTACCTTGCATTGCTCGGCCTGTAACTTCCTCATACAAGCTCCATTTCACTAACCATTTAACTCGTTGGAAATATATATTCAAGCTATTTCATTTAAGATATAGATACTATATGTGGTTCCTATGACATTTAATTAGAATCTCTAAAAGCACTGTCTAGACCTTAAAAAATGACTTGCAAATTGCTATAAATTTCTGAGAAAAATGACTAATTTCTGCTGATTTGGCGACTAATATAAAGTTCTGGGTCCACCTGGAACCTTGAAGTGATTCCATGTAATCCTACTGTACTTCCTCGACCTAGATTTTTATCCTTCTCTCTCTTCTTTCTATCTTTTTCCTTTACATTGGCCTTCAATTTAAATAAATTATTCATATTTTACGGGTCCCACTTGCGCAGTTGACATATCTATGAAACCGAATGGGAAAAGGGTCCCACTTTGTCTATCAAAATTCCACATGGCACCTCATTATTGGTCGTGAGGATGGGCAGGTCCTATCCCTCACCGTTTTCCTTGGCACACACGAACTTGCACGTATCCTAGATCCTAGGGTTGAGATTAAGCAAGATCAACGACAGAGAGGCCAT
This sequence comes from Picea engelmannii, assembly GCA_009831015.1. Classification (NCBI taxonomy): domain Eukaryota; kingdom Viridiplantae; phylum Streptophyta; class Pinopsida; order Pinales; family Pinaceae; genus Picea; species Picea engelmannii. The sequence goes on from ML803258.1 coordinate 24,229, forward strand.
GTCATATCCCAAAAGTGTCTGAGGTTTAAAAACCCCTTGGGTGCAAAAAAAGTGTCTTTGTTCTACATGTCATGATATTAGTGGTGTCACATGGTACAAGGGCCAAAATCCAAACCTTTTCGCCCCCATGCGACAATGGTTTATGGTAACGATTAAACCACCCTGCACACATAGCTCCCATGTCATATTCCACCATGCCACCCAATGCCACTATGGACCTACCACCATGTAAGTCCATGTCACCTCTTCCACATCACCACCACATAATTGACACTTCATTTCCACGTCATGTACAAAAAAACCCCAAATTTTCACAATTTTTGAATTTTTCCAGAATTGCATAAATTTCAAATTTCTACCCGAGACGTCATGGAAATATGAAATTAATATTACTGTGGCCAATTTCATCCATGAACACAACCAATTAAATCCATGCATGTCTGATGGGCATTTCTAGGCATGAATTTAACTTGAATTCACTCAAAAATTTGAGATTTTTTTCCCAATTTCACCATGGCTTCACTGTAACTTCAAAATTCATAATTCAACCAATTCTAGGCCTGAAAATACCCAAACTAATATTAAAATTGGGGATTTTTAATAATTGGGTTCAATTCCTTCAAATTCCTCATGAATTTCTTCCAATTTCATGGAAACAATTTGAACAAACATGTTGCAAACACCCTCTGAAATTTAATTTCTGCAATCTCAGCTTCTGCGTGTTTTCCAACAACCCATGTAGGCTCAGTATTGAACCTGTGGTTTTGATACTACAATGTAGCATCCAATATTGAACATGTGGATATGATACTACAATGTAGCATCCCCATCCCCAAGCTGGGCCTTGCCACATAAAATTTATTTTCCAAGTCTGATACCATTTAATTAATAACATGCTTTGCATATGCAACAAATATGCAATGCAAAGAGCATACAATTCATGCATAAACATATACATTTAAAGCATACAAAATTAACAATAATGTATACATATTACTCAGTAGAATAATACACACAATAAATAGCATGTAAACATATAAAAATGCACTTATCTTTTAATGGTAAATCACCAACTGCATGCAGACCTCACACTTTCCTGCCAAGCATAGACTAAGCTACTCATAAACTCTCAACAACAAGTCACCCCCGAGCTGAGTCTAGAAAATCCACCAGGGAAGGATTCCTAAGCCATAGTAAGGTCTAATAACATCATAAATGCTCAGACTAAGGTGCCAACTCTAGCAATCAACATACCTCCTCTCATTCCCCACAATCTGTCCCACCCTAGGAAGTGTGCCCCTTCTTTTCTCAACAATCCTTCGACTACCATGTTTTCCTTTCGGTGCTTAACGACAGGTGGAATAGGAAGTCTCAGAGCTCTGTAGGTACAACCTGGCATCGAGGGAAACAATTCCCAACAATTCTCTCACCTGGAGAAAATTCTCTTGGGTCTGACAACCCATTTCTTCATAATGCACACGGACCTAGCAACCTATTTCTTCAACTAAAATTACCAAGGTTTGCTAGTTACAATCAACTCCAAATATTTCCAAGTAAAGGTATGGCTAATGGATGGTAGAGTGTACATGAGAGGGATGAGAGTGATGGGAGAATGATGAGAATGATGGGAACTACACTTTTTGTATGCATACTCCCAACTTGACACTTGTCATGTTGGGAGCTACCTTTGTCTCCAGTTGTGGTACATTCCCCCTTTCTAAGAACTTAGGATAAAAATGTCATATAATTAGACTTTAGGAAATATTAATATAATATTCCCTTAGGATTAAGCCCCCTTGGCTTAACCCCTCTTTCCCTTCTAGTGGAGTTCTAACCTCCCATACTCTTTTTATTTGGTTGGTCTACATCAATGGTGCATTTTATTAATAACATTGAGTGTGATTACATATTACAAAGATAGACTCACTGACCTTTTAACATCCAGGCTCTCTAACTTGATAACCACACATGCACTCTGGCCTCAAAACATATATACAAAGGCACTGACCCACAATATCTTGGCTCACTAGCCTATATGTGTATTTTCAATTGGAGTTCGGCATAGGGGTATTACAATGGGCCACTGGCTATTTTTGCTTAAATTTTCTAGAAAACACAAAACAATGATTTTTAAAGATTTGGTTCATGCTCAGTAACCGAGGCCCAAATAAAGGTGAAATTATAGGGAGTCCAATAAGTAGGCATGAATATACCTAGTTTTTTTTGGCCAAAATTTGAAGGGTTTGGTGTAGATATGAGGAAACAAGGCAATTTCCACTATTTCCAGTCACTTTTGGGGGATTTTTGAAATGTTCGAAGGAGGAAAAGGAAACCTGGATCACAAATATGGAAAAAAATATTTAGTCAAAATTTTACCTCCCCAACAATCCAAACAACTTTGTCTTGATAAAGTTTTTCCCAGTTTTGCTCCATCTAGGAGATAACCAGTTCTGGCTAAAAATCCTAAGTCTGGAGAAAATGTGAAAGTACAACGTCGTCAATTCCACATTTATACATAATTTGACTGTAACATCAGATTTTGAATCTAAAAGTTTCCATGTTTTCACAATCATAAATACTATCTATTCTTACAACAAAAGTTTTTGTATTTCATAACAATTTTTTTACTAGAGGTGAAAGAAAATGGCCTCTAGATAAATTACATCAGTAAGAACAGGTCACAATTGAGCAGAAATGACAAAATTTAGAGAGATGTAACTTTTAGCATAAAACTCAGAATGAGGCATGAGTATAGTCATCAGAACGCTAATTCAAAAGAGATTATGTTTGAAGGATTATAATTTAGATTTGTGCATTTTTTTTCTTCATAAATTTGGATGAAGGGTGACTTGTAGCATAATTGATGAATATTTTACAATATGCATAATTATAATATTAATTTTTTCATGCACATTTTTGTAGAAATAAAGGTACATGAATAACATATCAGGTTCAATATGAGGACTAAAGATATGGATGGTGCAAAATGTTTTTACTACCATGGAGATGAAATCATAGGATTAAATATCAACATGGGAAATACAAAAACAAAGTCTAATGGATGCATAAGCAAAGTGGAGCTTGTAGAGTTGATGAAGAGCTTTCATAGGGAAGTGCAAAGATATAGAGTATATAATGAAAGGTTGATAAGATCTCAAGAGGATAAAAAAAAATAATTCTCAACTGCTACAGAGTCTGAATAACCTACAAAGGAAAAATAACAAGGATTCCAACATAATACATGCAACAATGCAGGGCATGTAGAAGAGAAAATATATCATGATAGGAGGGATGACTACATAGGGATGAGGCACTCAAGAAGTGTTAGTAGGCATCACCATTCTCATAGAAATTCATACAGAAGAGCACATGCACTTTTAAAATAAGAAAGTGGCCCAAGTAGATCCCTTATCAGATATAAGAGGAGAAGGACCGAGTTAGATAGTTTGAAGGAGAGCTTAGGAGGCTCAAGCCACCAACATTTGATGGAGAGCACAAGAAGGTTGAAAAAGCAAAAACTTGGTTGTTTGGCATGCTAAAACATTTCTAGTTGCACAATTATTCATCAAACATGGAAGCAAATATTTCCATATATCATCTTCAAGGGAAATCTTCCATGTGGTGGGACTAGTGGAAGCAAGTCAATCATATTGATGAAAATAGAATCTCTTGGAAGTATTTTAAAAAGTATTTTCAAAAGAAATATCCTCCATAACATAATTATGACAAGAAGATGAAATATTTCTTTGAGATTATTCTTGGGAACATGACCATGGAGGAGTATGAGAATAAATTCTTGGAACTTATAAGGTATGTGGATTTCATTGGGGATGAGAAGGTTAAAATTCAAAGATTCTTGAGTGGGTTTCCATCATTCTAGAAGGATAAAATTCAATTTTATGATCCCAAGAATTTGGAATAATCCATGAGAAAAGTTAAGTATTTGTATGAGCAAAGTAAGGGAAGGCCAATTTTTCAAAGAGCTTGGGATGACAAAAAGAAATAAAATATGGATCGGAGGAAGAAAAGATTCAAGCCACCTTTCTTCAGGAATACTTCACAATCATATAGGCATGGGAAGAAAACACAAAATGAGTCCAATATGACAGATTCCTTGGGTAAGATGTTGAGGCAATAGCCTATAAAGTGTTGAGGATACGAGGGGGACTACGTGTATAATGAATGTCCTCATAAAGGAGATATAATGAGGACTATGGATAACATTCAAGAATATAATATAGTGGAAGACATAGGTAGGAGCATGCCAAGGATTTATACAACCTTGAACAATAGACAAGTAAAATATCAATCCCTCATGATTAAGGTGGAAGGTAATATTGATAATCATCCCATACCTATTTTGATTGATTCTAGAGATATTCATAGCTATATAGATCCTAATATGGTTGACAGATTTAAATTGAAGATATGTAAGCATGAAAAGTCTTGGTTGGTTCAAATAGCCATTGGAACCAAGAGAAGAATCAATGAGTTTTTTAAATATTATGCAGTGAACATGAATGGAGTTAGCAATAAGGTAGATTTGAACATCATACCACTTGGTTCATATGACTGTTTGATTGGTATGGATTGGATGGAAAAACATTGTGTTGTCCTAGATTTCTACAACAAGGATTTCAATTGTTTGGATGAGAGATTTCATCATTGCAGCTAAAAATAAGTTTTAGAAAAGTGTGTCAAATATATGCAGCCCATATGGAAGAGCCAACCAAGGATGAAGTGTCTAATATTGAAGACTATCCAGTCTTGAAGGAATATGAAGATGTGTTTGTGGAATTGCCAATATTTCTACCAAAGAGAGACATCAATTTCTCTATTGACTTGATATCTGGAGATTCCCCAGTGTCCAAAAATCCTTACAGAATGAGCACATCAAAATTGAAAGAGTTGTAGATGCAGCTAGAATATTTGTTGAATAAGGGATACATATGCCCAAGTGTTTCTCCTTGGGGCGTCTTGGTTCTTTTTGTGAAGAAAAAGGATGGAACTCTAAGGTTATGTATCGACTTCAAACATTTGAATAAGGTTACAATAAATAACAAGTATTCTTTGCCAATGATTGATGATCTTTTTGATCAGTTGAAGGGAACAAAGATATTTTACAATATTGACTTGAGATTAGGTTATCATAAAGTAATAATATGAGAACAAGGTACTAGAAAGACAACATTTTGGACAAGGTATGGTCATTATGAGTTTTTAGTGGTGCCTTTTGGGTTGAAAAATGCACCTACTATTTTCATGTGTCTAATGAATGGAGTGTTAAGAGATTACCTAGTCAAATTTGTTAGTCTTCTTGGATGATATTCTTATCTACTCCAAGACAGAGGAGAGAATGAGCAACATTTGAGGATGGTTCTACACGTGTTGAGAGAATACTAATTGTATGCCAAGTTGAGAAAGTCAACTTTTTATCAAAAGAAGATTTACTATTTGGGCCACATTATCTCCTAGGATGGTATAGCAGTTGATCCATAAAATAATGAAGCAATCGAAAGTTTCCCAACACCAAATAATATTTTAGAGGTTATATCCTTTATGGGTCTAACTGGTTATTATAGGAGATCCATTGTAGGTTTTTCCAAGATTGCACACCCAATTGATTCATTACAAAATAAAGGAATAAAATTCGAATGGACTACCAACTATGAAGAAAGATTTCAACACTTGAAGGAATTGTTAACCAGTGCATTGATTTTAAAGATTGCAGATCAACATGAGGATTTTGTTGTGTGCATAGATGCATGTAAAGAAGGGCTTGGTGGTGTCCTTAACCAAAATGTCCATGTAATTTGATATGAGTCAAGAAATTTGAAGGAGCACGAGAGGAACTATGCCACACATGAATTCGAATTGGCATCAACAATTCATGCCTTAAAACTGTGGAGGCATTATCTCATGGGTAGAAAATTTGAGCTGTGACAATTGACCAACATTATGTGCAAGTTAACGAAATATTACAGTAGGATAATGTACAACATAAATTTAAAGATTACAAGTTGAAGAGGATGGAATCCTCATGTACATGAACAAAGTCCATGTTCCTAATTATTAGAGTTGAGAAATGTATTTTTTAAAAGAGATGCACAATGTGTCATATGCTAGACTTCCAGGGTATCATAAAACAATTACAACCATAAGAGGTCAATATCATTGGCTTGGAATGAAGAAAGATGTAGTTGATTTCATTGCTAGATGCATGGAATGTCAAAAGGAAATATTGAGCACATACATCCAGTGGGATTGATACAACCATTTCCCATTCTTGAGTGGAAATGAGAAGTTGTTACTATTGATTTCATTACCAAGTTTCCCAAAACAATAAGGCAATGTGATTCCATCATGGTAGTAGTGGACATGCTTATGAAGGTTGCATATTTTATTCCAAACAAGATGACACATAAGGCAACCAACATTGTAGAAATTTATATGAGGGAAATAGCTAGGCTACATGGTGTGCCTAAGGAAATCGTATCTGACAGAGATACTGATTTTACTTCCAATTTTCAGAAAGGGCTGTTTAAAGGATTTGGGACAAATTTAAATTTCAGCACAATGTATCATCCATAATATGATGCGCAGACAGAGAGGGTCAACCAAATAATTGAAGATATGCTAAGAATTTATGTAATGGATCAACCTTCCAAGTAGGAAGACTATTTTCATTTGGTTGAGTTTTCTTACAATAATGGGTAACATAGTTACCAACTTAACGAGAACTCTACAAAGTTCTCGTTTTTTTGTGGGTCCAATTTTTTACCCTGTTTTTAAAAATGGTGCTACCGGTAGCACCCCCCTCCATTTTTAGGTGGTTTTTCGATATTTTAAATTTTTCGATACACAATGTTTTCACAATATTTTTTTAAATGCTTATTTTTCATCTATTTTCAATTTTTTCTAATTTGTTTTTTAATTCACAGTGTTTTTAGTAATTTTTTCATGCTTCTTTTAATCTTAAAAATATTTTTTACCATATACTTTTTTGAAGTTATGATTTTTCATATAATTGTGTCTCCTTAATTAATTTATTGTTCCATACTTTTTTAGTGAAAACATCATTTTTAACACATTGTTTACCTTTACTTCAATACATCAAAAAAAATTGTAGTTAAATAACACCATTTTTGAATATTTAGCAAAAAAATACACATTTTATAGCCATATATAATAAAAAACCTATTCATTTTGGTACATATTCCTTAAAATAACATGTCAAATAAAGCATTTTTATGGACACAATTGAATAAAAAAATTCGAAATTTTATAAAAATGATCATTTTCTTTCATATTTTTATACATTTGAAGTAAAAAATGACAACATTTAATAAAATTTTCCAATGTATAGTGATTCACATACAAATAAAACGAAAAAAAAAAAAAACAATCAAAAGATTCATCACAACACAACAATAGATACATCTTTATTCTTATTTTAAAATCTAAAAGTCAAAACATTACAGTTATAGTTCATAAAAAAATTGCAAAATTGAGCATCGTCTTTAAAGGCATCTTTAAAGTAATCAACAATATCGTATATCCAAAATTTATCATTCTTAACAGACACATTATCATCTTCTTCGACATCATTTTGTGCTTCCATTGTGTCATTTTGTTCTTCCATTGGTTCTTTGATATCCACAAGTTCTCCAAAGTGATCGAGTAAAATCATGAAGATGGGAGTCTATTTTGCTTGTTTTATGAGAAAAAAAACTACATTTTCACAAGTTCTTCAACTTATGGCATACAAAAGTATTTTTTTATTTAGAATTTCACTTTACAGTAAAAACAAAACTTGTAAATAATTTTGTTAGCTTTCTAATGACTATTTTTCATTTTTTTTATATTAATATTTGATATGTCAATTTGAAAATTGTTTAACAGTATGTTCCTTAAACATGAAATGAATGATAATGAGTTATTTACCCCCTCCAACAATGTATCTATTATTAAACTTTTGTTTTTAACAAACGAAATATACTGCAACAATCTACATAGACTCTATTTTATTATGACTATAATTTTGAATCTAACGGATGAATATTATAATTTCTAGAATTTTTTGAAGTTGACCAAGCTAAAAACGTTGTAGATTTTAAACACATGTTTCCCCCCACCTTGTATATATCTTAATTTTTTCTTAAAAGTAAAATCTAAAAATACCCTTTTGAAAAGAACACTTTAAGGATTATGAATATAAATTTTTCTAAATTTTTCACTGTGTATTTTTAGAGATACGGATATTTCATTTCACTGAATCATAATGTCTACTAAAAATACTATGCAGTGATTTTCTTAAAAAATTAAATAAAATTAGATAAAAATAATGAAAATGAAAACAAATTATAGAAATTGAAAGTAGATTCAATTTTGCAAATGCTGGTGTCATTTTCGAAACCAAATTCTGAGTATTTGCAGGAGTCTGCAACCTCCAAAGTTTAGGTAAGCTTGGGGGAATTATCTGGTTTCTGGATACAGTCCCGATTTCTAGTTTTCGACCGAAATAATCTTTCGGTCGAAAAACTAAATTCTAACAAAATCTGTCAAAATTAAACTGTTTCCAAGGTTTTTGGCTGAAAAAGATTTTTTTTGGCCGAAATATGGTTGAGTGAATTTCGTCAGCTGAAAAAATGAAAAGACACGTCGTATCGTTTCATTTCGCGACAAATCATATAAATACGCTTTTGGCTGAACACATTTAACACAATTCATTGCTTGTTTGATGGTTTTCTAGAGCACCTAAACAAAGTTTTGAATCATCTTTTTCATTTTTGTTGAATAAGGTAATTGATGTTTGTTCAAGTTTTTATTGGAATAACAATTTATATGTTGAAAGATATATGTTGAGCATTTTTTCAAGGTGAAGTCTTTGTTGAACATAACTTTTACAGATAACTATACTCATGGGAAACAAAAGTTTGCGCAAGAGAAAATTTGATTGCACTCGAGATGAAACTCACCATAATGATCAAAGGAAAGAGCATTATTGGAGAAATAAACGAGAACGTGCAAATATTGAAGAAACAAACGATGATAATGTAAATAGAGATTTTCAACAAGAAGAAGTCCAACCATGTATGCATGCAGATATTGTCTATATTAAAAGTATATAATTCAAATTTAAAATATTGTTTAATATAATTGAATGTAATTACGATTCGATGTTTTTCAAAAAACATAAATAGATTTGTCTCATAATGTCGATGAAGACGTTGAAACCAAAATTGAAGCAGAAGACGTTGAAACCGAAATTGAAGCAACAGACGAATCACCTATAGGTATGTACATAAATTTAGATAATACATATGAACACTTGTATATAGTTTAGTGAGTTTATGTTTTTTTTTTTTTTTAATATAAACTTTAAATTGAAATATGCAGGAGAATCTATCAACAATGATGATGAAATATTAGAAAATGTTGATACTGACAAATTTGGGAAGAAAGAAGCTAAGCATTATATACGATACCGAACTAAGAATATGTATAATACTTTTTTCAAAGATGAATCAGTAACAATACAAGCTCAACTTTTACTCTATCTAATAAAGTCAAGAAAGTTAAAAGAAGCTACATCATTATTGGGTATTCAAAAGTCGACAAAAGATACAAAGGTGAAACATAATGTCTTTGACAATATAACTAGTGTATTAAAATATTTTGGAAAATCTCAAAAAAACGATGTCAGTGTTGCATGTAGAGCGATACAAACATCAGTTGTTTCATCTAGAAATATAAAAGATCGTTTGACACGACACATAAAAAACCCGATGGGAACGTCAAGAAAAACATTGCACAAACATAGAAAATTTCGATTGCAAATAGATGCAAATGATGAACTGGCTTGTTGGACAGTGATTTCTAGACAACCCTACAAAGATAGACTTGCAGAAAATGTTAAAGAATTGGCCCATAATTGTTGGTTGATAGAATCTCGTGTTTCACCACAAACAAGGGATGTGTTGTGAAGAAGAATAAAACGAAAACAATATGAAGAACATCCAAGACATATATTGCCAATGACACAAATATAATTGTTCAATAAGTTCAAAGAAGAGCATAAAGAAGTTAAAATTTCCATCGATACATTTGTGCAACAAAAATAATGGTTTGTTAGACCCATCACTGTCCATGACACTTGTTGTTGTTGTTATCATGTGGAATTTGAGTTGTATTACCACACTTTTCTCGATTTTGGTAAAACTTTATGGCCAATTTCACCTCCTCCTTCCACATTCCGTGCTTTTATATTTGAAATTCTATGTGAAAGAGAAGGTGATGAATTATTTTACAAAAAAAAATGTGTTGGTGGAAAGAAATGTGATCATTGTGGAAATCTAAGTTTTTTTCACTCAAAGTATCCTATTGATATGAATGATCAATCATTTTCTAATATAACAGTCAATTGGAAGAGATATGAATGTATCAACAACACGACTCCACATTCTTCAAATGTTATTTCCAAAAGGATTGATTTGAAAGTAGATAATATCAGTGTGATATATTTTTTGAAGAAGTTTGTGGAAGAAATTTATAAATACACCAAGCATTCACATAGAGCTCCATGGCAAGACCTACAATTCAAACAATCCCGTGAAGTGTTTCCACCAGGGACAATTTTGTCTGTAGTTGATTTTGCAGAAAATTACACATTCACTGCACAAAAAGAAATACAGAGTGAATATTATCATTCTGATCAAGTCACGATATTTGTCCACGTTCTATATAGACATGCTCAACGGAGTCTTGATAACATAAAAAGCACCAACCACAATCAACATGTTATTAAAGAACATCACTTTTATATAAGTAATGATCGAGCACACGACACACATTATGTACACCATTGTTTTGATAAATTTTATGATTCATTGAAAGAACACGGAATCAGATTCGATCGACATTGGATATGGTCAGATGGGTGTGCGGGTCAGTTCAAATATTCACGATCATTCTATTGGTTATGTCGTCTTCATAAAAAATCAAACATTACACATTGTTGGAATTTTTTTGAGGCTGGTCATGGAAAATGATAGAACGACGGTGCAAGGGCATTTGTAAAACAAGCGCTTCAAAGGTATCAGATAAACCCTCATGCTGATCGATTTGAGTCCGTTGATCAAGTTGTTGAATGGTGAAAAATGACGCTAAGCCATGAAAATAATCCATCAAGGGATGTGCACAGGTGTGTCTATATATACATGTTACACATGTACACATGATATTTTTATTTAAATGTGTTCAAATTTATATTCAATTTTCAATCATTTTCTTGAGAGATTTCAAGTTAACAAGTTCTTGTCTTGTGCATGTTTTTTGGTATGTTGGAATCCAAGAAAGATCAATCCCATATGAAGCTGGTACAATACACGGGACACGAAAAATACATTCAGTTAAAACAAAACGTTATCAAAATGTGTTTGCATTTGATAGAATAAATGAGTCTTGTTTTTGTTCAGTTTGCATAGAGGACACAAAATCCATAGATATTTGCGAAAACGAAAATGCAGAACATGTTAAAGCTTGGAGACATATCGAACTTAATATAAAAGGGGAAATTCCACTTGCAAGCTCAGAGGAGATGGAATAAATGAAACTATAGTGTCAGTTGATGGTGATAGAGTTTATGATCTTGTTAGAGAAGGTAATTTTTATGTTTACATTTTTTCAAATAACTTGTAGATGTACTTGTGTGATAATCTAACACGAACTATTTGTTGTCCAATATATCCAATTATTTGCAAGAGATGTCTTTGCCATGGTTGCACCTATAGACAACACTGAAAACGTGAAATATTATTTGATGCGATGCACAAAACAAAAGTTGAGGTTATTAGAAGATTATGATGATAATGATTTATATATGAAAGAGGATCCATTGTATTGAAATGATATTGTTTCCAAGAAACCCATCAAACCGATACTCATGTTCACTTTCAAGACTACTAGTCATATGTCACAAGTTGTCAATATAGTCATTTGGTATGTGCAACGCGCATAAAGTTAATAGAAGTTCAGTAAAAAAAACCAAAGTTAGAAAATGGAAAATGTCCAAAGTCGATCATGAACGAATAATTGAAAATGGAATACCGTTACGATTTATTTAAATAAGTGACATGTGCATTCCATAATTTTTTATTTTGCATTGAAAGTACATGTATTTATGAATATCTAGGATTTTAGAATCATTTCCAGTTTAGTTTACTTTCATGGTCCATTCAATTAAGAAAATTTGTATTTTTTATGAATTATAAAGTTTACCAAACCTTATTTACAATTTCAGGGAAGAACCTATAGATTGTATCTAGGGAACCTAAATTGACCTATACTTTGGATGATTATACTTTAATCCTACAAATTGTCCAAATCATGTACACAAATCCTTTAATGCATGTAACCAATTTACTACATATAGGATAAATGTGTTCATTATTTGCAATTTGATTGTTCAATGTTTTTTCATATGAAGATGATAACTTCATATCAAAACTAGGACCCATTTCCATGTCATTATAAGGGACTATTGATGGCTTAAAAAAACTTTAAATTTTGATAAATTTTAATATCAATATAAATTTTAATGAAGATCGCTTACTTATATTAAATTTGATGACTTGTTTTGACTATTTTCATTGTTGGATTGTCATTTCATTGTAAAATTTTATAAGAAACAATAAATTTTGATGACTTTTTTTTGACTATTTTCAACCATATTTCCAAATCAAACAAAATTTAAATTATAAGCGAGAAAATATAATTTTTAGTTCACATTTTCTTGAATATTTCATTTTGAAATTTCATAAGAAACTATAAAATTTGACGAACTATAAAATTTATTTTTTATTTCATATTTTCTTGAATATTTCATTGTGAAATTTCATAAGAAACTACAAAATTTGATGAACTATAAAATTTGATGACTTGTTTTGAAATCAAGAAAATAATATATTGAAATTATTTCATCCAATATTTTATATCAATAAACATAGTGCAAGTAAAATCGAGACAAGACAAAATATTTACATGACTAAGATGGTGAATATGTTGATACTGAGAGGGGGGTGAATCAATATCAAGTACAATTTGTAACCTTTTTCAACTTATACTTAAACCATTCAATTATATCCAATGAGAAATGAACAATGGTATAAGAGTTACACCAATACACCACAATACACCACAATACACCATGCACAATATATGAGAAATAATCAATAGTTATTGTTCAAGGGAAGTAATGACTTCCAAAGGTAGCTACAACTTCGAAGTGTAAAGGGAGGGATAAACCTCCAAGAGGAAGATACAATCCTCCAATATCAAGAGAGAGTTGAACTCCCCATCCTTGCCCCTTCCTTCCGCCCAAGAATATACGAGAGATAATAACACTTCACATTAAATCATCACCATCAACCAACCATCACATATAACCTGATAATGCTTCCTGAGACTTCTTCAATTTCTACAATTATTCAATTCTTGGAATACTCTGATCCTGTAGATAATATTACTCAGTTTATTCTCTGAAACTTCTCCAAGTTTCATTCCTTGTGTTAATATTATGGTATCTTTGGGAGGTATGAACCTCCATTGTGACCTATGACGAGATTAGAATACTCCGGAAGGAAGCAAAGAAGTGAAGGAAACCCTAGACAAGTTGTCGGCGTAGAAATATATTTAATATGAATTTATTAATACCCAAAAGGAGAAGTTGGCCCCGGTTAAACTACCCAGACTACTATAAGTACAGGGTGCCAGTTCTCATTATTCTCATCTCAACAGTTGCAGAGAGAACTGGATCTGCGCAGGTGCAGTTGCAGCTTGTGCACAAGTTTCTGGGAAGGTGTGCACAAGCATTTGGGTGGGATTATTTGATCACCTTGGTTTGTACTCTTGCTTGGTGCATTAGCCTCTCTTGGCTATTAGATTGCTACCAAGATTCTCTTCTCTATCAAGGTCAAGGTGCTCGGAGGGTGGCTTCGGCCTGTGGTTGGGTGACGAGGGTATCGTCAATGGTAAAACTAGCACAATCTTCTATATTCTAACAGGTTATGGGCCTACACCCCCTTCAGTCAGCCTAAAACGCTGGAAGGAAGCATAGCCGCTAGATATTGAGCTCGTTGAGGAACTGCCACTAGGGTTACTAGCAGGAGCAACTTCCAAAAACACTGCAGCTAGGGTTACTAGTAGAAGCAGTTGCATAAACCCTAAATCTCCGATCCGACACCTTGTGATGGATCATCTCGCCCAAGAAGTAGATATTCAGATGCGCCCTAACCTAGTGCACCTCTTGGCTCTCTCAGAAGATGTTAAGAACCAAACATCAATATAGCATAGAAAAACCTCAAGAAAAGTACTCAACGCCTTGAAAAAGAGATAATTTCAGATAATAAGCCTCTTCGAGGGGGAAACCTCCTTTTACCCCACTTAAATGTTCAAGTACAATATGATTCAAAATGAAAATGTCTCCTTGGTATATATAGGAGACTAG
>ML803258.1:63307-74286 GCA_009831015.1 Picea engelmannii
ATTAATACTTTATATATTATTATTTTAGTATTTATAAAAATTATCCTTAAAAAAAATCTTATATGAAAATTAGTATTTATATTTCAACTAGACATATTAAAAAATATATAAAAAAAATATAAAAATAAATAAAAATAAAAGAAAATTTAATAAAATAAATATAACGCTACCCTTGTAACATTAATGGCTGAATATAACGCTAATCAAAATTTAAATATAAATGTAATGGCTGAATATAACATTAATCAAAATTTGAATTGGCCGCGCGGGGAAAATATAATGCCCTCTTGCCACAAACTGCTAAGTCGACAGCGTGGGCTCGCATGTAGCCCATGTGTCCCTCACTTTTATTTACGGGAATAAAATATCAGCCCACTTATTTAAACCTTAAACTCTCCATTTTGTCTCCTCATTAGCTGTGGTCACCTGTGTAGGGAGGCATGAGGGAGCATGGCCGCCATGGCGAATACAGTGCGTAGGCCCCTCTGCGTTTTATGGGTGCTTACGGGCTATTTTAATGGTTATGGTTATACATGGTGTATGGTAACCAGTTCTGGAGCTTAAGATCCTGCAAAATGCCCCGAATGTCTTCAAAACGACAGCCGATTTATAGCTATCATAGTCTCGCTGCGAAAAACAATGCATTTTGTGTGTTGTTTGGTCCCTGGCTTTTGAGTCATTTAGCCGCCAAAAGCCCTTCAATGGGGTAAAACAGATTTTTTTTTTTCATGATAGATAGGTTGGTGATAATTTTTTTTTTTTGGTGAATATTTCTTTTATTTTTGCTGCATTAAGTTCAAGGACTGTGTGGAATGGGCTTCGAACCTTAACGGGCTGTGTGTACAGATACGTTTATGATACTTGACGGGCTTCGAACCTCGACGGGTAGTGCAATACTTATTGACCCATGGGCTCTCCCTTTGCGCCCTGTGTGTTGGTGCTTCCTCGATGCTTAACATGTGTATATTTTCTGGTATATATCTATAGATACGGGCAATGCAGGCGGCATTTAAAGCTCAGTACAGAAAATATTTATAGAAAAACTCGTCCAATTTTAGGGAGATATCTGTAATATTTTCTTTTATACGCCTGTGAATAGAGACAATAGGTACAAATATATAGAATCTTTGCTTATGGCTTTGCTTATCTCGTCATTTGACTAATTGGGTGTTGATTCAATCTTTTACTAATAATATTGAATCACTGGTCGATATATAATCTGGGATTTTATACTTGTGGATTTTTTCATTGTGGCATGTACTGCTATCATTTTTCCTTATCAATGCAACATTCCAGTCTATCTGCGTGAGTAATAATGTTCTTTTTTTTTTTTTAGTAAAACCCTAAATAAAATCATTCCTTTCTTTCTTATTAAATAGAATATTAATCTGAGTTTTCCTCCTGTTATTCTCATTTTATACTCTTTCATAATTAAATGGAAACACATAAACTCCCTTTATTGTATCAGGTGGATACGATTCAGAAGAAAAGGGGGCAAGCGCTTATAATATTGCAGCTCTGAAATTTTGGGGTCCAACAGCCCAAACAAATTTTCTGGTACAACTTATTAGTTTTGATCGTCCTCATTTTTTTGTAGTAATTTCTGAACAGATAGAAGTTTTGAAGAATACCAGAAACCTTATGTGAATGATATCGATTTTCTTTGCAGCGTACCGATTATGAGAAAGAGAGACTAAGGCAGAAGTAGTTGGAATGCTGAGAAGATAATTCCTTAAACTTAGGATTTCAGTTTCCTTTATTAATCTGTCAATTTTGTTTTCAAATCATCACATCGAAAGGTGGAGGCAGAGCCATGAAACTATTAGGGTATCTGTGTTTAGACTCATTTAATTATCTTCACGATCTTTTGGGCGTTTTTCTTCTAATGCGTTTCTTGGGCTTTTATCGAGGGATTTTAGGGTAATTTAAATTCAGGAAGCTGCTGGATATACTACTGGTGGAAAGGTAAGCTGCAGCCTGGACATTACCCTTATCATTTCTGTTGCACAAGTATCACAATCACTGCGGGAGTAATGTGCCCCGCTTGCCGAAAGGTTTGGTAAGAATGTAAGAATAAAATGGAAAAGCTTTGAATCTTATTTCAAGTGCTAAAATGGCCATTACAACGGTCGATCTCCAGATGTAAATCTTTTTGTTTTAGCGTATCCCTTCTTAAAATAGAGAGGGCCAATATTTTATTTTCAAGGGGTGATTTTTTTTTGGTATTCATGCCCTTATAATGATTCAGGCCGGATCCAAGGATAGAAAGCTTTCTAGCAATGGCGTTTCTGGTGCCTTTTCCTACGGGTATTCATGCTCCCCTAGCTAGTTAGGCCGCCTCTACGGGACTTTAAAAGAAAAGGTTTACACCTCTTTATTCTAATCGGTCGCCTTTAGTTATTAGAGGACTAAAATGAATCCCAATCTGACCAACTCACCTGCATGAATTTATCTCCCTGACTCACATGCTCACACGAATCCATCTCCCCTGTTATAGACTCACCTGAATAAGTCTATCTCCCTCAACAACTCATTTCAAAGTATGCCATGGATTCCAGAGAGTTTACAGGTCTGGTGGGTTTCTACCGTGAAATGGGCTTAGAAAAACAAGCAAATCGAGAGCTTTTTAGTTGCTTTTGTTGTAACGACCTAGTTGCTTATTTTACTTCAGTAATTTGTTTTGCATTTATTTATTTTATTTTTATTTTTATTAATGTTTCTATGTTTTGTGTGCAGGTTAAGCGGAGGGGAATTTGAGCTGGGAACGCGGCCCTTAAGGCTCCAGTGTTTCAACTACAGCTCTGATACCAAATGTAATGGCAGAATTAATTTAAACAACCATTGAATTACAACACAACAGTAAAATTTAAAAATTACTTCATTAGCACATTCACAATTCAAATTCATCATAATAATAATATTTAATAACAAATTTTTATACAAAACAATGCATATCTTGGTAAATACCTGAACCTGATGCTATCAACCTGTGTTTTCCCGCCGCTTGTTTCCTTCCCGCTTCTGGAAAACACTACCCAAAACCGTCCTCCCTGCCAACTAGGTAGCTCCCTAGCCCCAGGATATCAACGGATATCCTGGCCCTCCGTGCCCAAAACCCCCAGCAACTCCGGTCCACTGTGTCAATGCCACTCCCAAAATTTCACCTCCCTCTCTGCAATACTCAGAGCTCCCCCAAAATCCATGGCCAACTCCCCGTAGAATAATCCTCCCCCCAAACTCCTTTCCCCCCTTATCCCTCCTTCATCGACTTCCCTTCATTTAATCCCTACCTAATATCTTATCCCATTCTTAAATATCTTATCCCATTTATTTAATGCTTCTTATCCTTTATTTAATGTTTGTTATCCCACTCATATACGTAATTTTTAATAAATTAAATTATCAACCCTATTAATTTACTCACATAATTAAAGAGTTGATTAATAATTAAATAACCATTGACAATTATGAACAATAATTAATGATAATTAATTTAGTTAATATTATATAGGAAACAATTATTGTTTGGCTAACATCTTAGGACAATCAGATTATCAATTTAATTATAATTAATAATCCTTTACATTTATTTAAGCAGGGTCGTTACAAATAGGATGATGCATAACTCCACTACCCATTTCAAATATATTTTGGTTTCTTACTACTAGCACAAATAACCGTGGGAAATCCACCAAAAATGGAAACAATATTTAGATGAGCACAGATTAGGACATAAAGTTGATGGAATGCTCCAAAAGTACAAGTGACAAGGCAAAGTCACAACATGATAAACACTTACTATGATGGAAACACATACTATATGAAGAGTACATGGGTCAAAGTTTGGTAACTGAGTAGAGATTATCTATATGGGCAATCATATTTCATGCATCCAACGGGTATGGAGCACATTCCATGAAAACCAACGATTAACTTTACGCCATGTTTGGTTGGATGGAAGAAATATGCCATCTAATTAAATTTTAAATTTATGACATCATTACTTTGTCATACAGTTCCAAATTACATCCAGTCAAACATTTGCTAGCTAAGATGAAACATAAAGCCATGGCCGAGGCCAGATAGAAGAAGAAGTTGAAAATTCTACTCACGTCCATTCGAAATAATTTCCATATTGTGGTGGAAAGGAGGAAGTTGCTGCCACGTTTCATCCCAAAATAAAGCATTGGTTCCATCCTTGACTTCCCAAAAATAATGAGTGTGGATAATATCTTTCTTTTTCTAGACATTGTTCCATATTAAGGAGCTTGAAAAATTTGTTGAAAGTATGATCCGGTCCCGAGGCTCTATGAGAGGGTAGTACCTCTTGAACCAAATGAGGGCCCATAGAGTGTAGTAATTCATTTAGCTCCATAGAATGAGCTGGGGACATTTGGATCTTTGAGAATGAGTCCTTGTTTGAGGTTAGGGAGACTGAGCGTTTCCAAGTGACTAAATCCCATTTCTTTTCTTTGCAAGTTCCACCCCACACAAAAGATCTTTGGAGGTTTCCCATGATGAATTTCATTATCTGTTTTCAATAAGAAGGAACTGATATATTTTGATGGAAGAGAGCTCCTTTGGAATCCAAGGATCCTGTAAATGTGAGCCTGTACAACAGAGGTAGTGTGAAAGAAAACAAACTGAGACTGAGCCTGTGCCTGGTTTTGACTAAGAAGCTCGTGCCTGGTTTTACCATTAAGTCCTTTGATATTCCAAGAGATGACCTTCATGAGGAATGTGGAGGGTTGGGTAGGAACTTATCTTTCATCAAGGTAAGGCAACCTGAGTTAACCAAAAACTCTCCTAGATATTTAAGAAGTTTTTTTTTTCTTTGCCAATCTCTTTTTATTTTTCTTTTGGTTTTTTAGGTTGAATATAGGAAGATGATTTAATTCTTGTAGAAGGAACAAAGGGCATACCTTTTATTTTTGTTGTTGGGTTGCTAAGAATTTTATTATGAAACAGCGAGTCCTTCAGAAGTTGAGCCTATTTCTTAGCATTTGAATTCAAGTCTTGATGCTAGTAGGAAGAAGAAATGGACTTTAGGTCAAGATCCCCAAGGTCCATTTCCTTGCCATTGTAATAGCAAGGCAATAGCTTAACCTGTAATGTACCTAGGTTTGCTACATGAATTATTTGCTACATGAATGTACCCAATTGTGGAAGAGGACATGCATTATTATAAATCTAGGGGCTCTGGTCAGGCTTTCCTGAATGGGGTTCTTGTCAGCTCATGGAGCCCTGTACCAAGTGGCATGCGCTCAAGGACTATTGAAAATGATGAAAATGCTAATGCCGTTTCAAGCTTGAGTGGGCATCATGAGCTTGTCTAATGATCGTCTAGTTTTGTGTTTTTTCCCCTCTTTGAGAAAACAAATTCTTCTTCGCCTTCATTATTGGTTATGGGTTAGCTTAGGTTATTACCATTGATTGTGGATTATCTTAGCTTATTACCATTACTTGAATATGGAAATTAGTACAAAACTAACTATGAGTACAACTTCCTGATATGAGTAATGTATCTGATTATGAACTACTGATTACACTGGTTTGAATCTCTCATTGTGTAGTAGCCAATGATATTACTTCCCATTAATTCCATAACATTCCATACTGTGAATCTCATCCTGGTACCAGAACAATGATCACTATAAGGAAGTAAGTCCATTGAATAGGGATACTACTAAACTCTGCCCTATTTGTCCAGTTACAGTTAAAGGTTGTTGTATGATCTATAACATAAGGTCATGAAGCAAACAACATGTCTGTTAACTACAAAGGGTAGTATATAATAAGAACTAAAGGAAATAGCTTAACTTGTAATACAAAGGGAGTAGAGCCATTCCATTACTATGATATCAGTAATACAAGAACAACTTAGCTTAAGGTTCAACAAGGTGATATCGTGTTACCTATTTACCATAATCAATATGTATTGTGATATTAATCTTATCTCTTATTAACTACATGGGATGTCACTACAAAGCAATGCCACTAATTATCAACACCTGTATTACACTTGTATGTGATTCCAATGCTTGTGTAAATACAAAGGGTAATAGATCACCATCTTCAACTAGTATCTTATCCAAAAGGTAATAGAACATTATCTTAAACTAAATGCTTGTGTAAATACAAAGGGTAATAGATCATTAACAAGGGTCTTTCAAAGGGTATACACTCTTATCCAATACATATAGGGTTTACTTACTCTGATTAAGAGAGAGCTAAAGCAATGGAATCAGTTTCATATCTTACTCGTATGAGCTACGTGAATATTACAATATAGTTAAGAGTGTAGAGTCTTAATCTAAGGTATAGACAACTAATCACAAGAATCAATATGCAAGTTCAAATTGCATTTCTGCTATGAGATTTTCGTTGTGTTCTTATCAGTTTTCTTGGGTATCGTTAATTCTGTTCTATTTCTAAGTCTTCATACTTTTAAGCCCTTCTTGTTGAAAATGAAAGCTAGCTTGACTTTTGGAGGAATCATAATTGGTATCTCAATCCATGACATTGGAGTTAGACATTTGGATTTAAATTTGTTATTTCTTATTGTTCTGTAAATGAGACATTGACATGAAATGTTCACTGCTTGTGTCTTTTTGTTACAGTGCAAAGTATTGTAACATATTTTAGTTGTGGGAATAATTGCAATGGACATTTCCCCCGTGTTTCAAGGTTTATTTCTATCTATTGTACATGATATTTTGCAGATTTTAAAACTGCTCTTTCTTCTAGCTTCGTAAATGAGGCTTTGACATGAAATATTGATGTCTTTTATCAGTTTCTCTATCAATGAAAAGTTTCTGTTACATATTTCGGTGTATCTATTCTGGAGGTTGAGGGAATGCCTACAGTGAATATACTACCTATGTTTCACTGTTTGATTTCTATTTGTTGAGTGCTATATTAATGTAGATTTTTCATAACATATTACAATGTTATAACATATGCACTGATATTAAAATTGAAAACAAATATTATCCGAATTATAACATATGCATAGATATTAAAACATATGTACAAATATTATACATATGCACATATATTAAAATTGAAAAAAAATTGTAAACTAATATGTTATAACATATTACATTGTAATATGTTATAACATATTACAATGTTATAACATATGCACTAATATTAAAATTGAAAACAAATATTATCCGAATTATAACATATGCATATATATTAAAACATATGTACATATATTATGCATATGCACAGATATTAAAATTGAAAACAAACTGTAAACTGTAAAATGTAAATTGTGAAATGTATTTAAAATTGTTCTTTCTTCTAACTTTGTAAATGAGGCTTTGACATGAAATATTGGTCCATCTTTTATCAATTTTGCTATCAATGCAAAGTGACAGTCACATATTTCAGTGTATCTGTTCTGGAGGTTGAGGGAATGACTTCGGTGAATATACTTCCTATGTTTCAAAGTTTGTTTCTATTTGTTGAGTGCTATATTAATGTATATTCTTCATAACATATTACAATGTAATATGCTATAGTAATATGTCTTAGTGTTCAGGATATAAGAGCTAGTTATACCAAAGGTCTGATTTGGATCCCATACTCCTCTTACATTTTTTATCCTATGTCCAAAATTGTTGTTGCCATGATTGAAAAAGTCTTAAGTCTCAATTATAGTTTTATAATGGACAACATTGTTTTTGGGTTTCCTAGTAGCCTTGTCACACCCCGAGAATCAATCCTTCATAAAGTTTGAATTCTGCAAGTTCTTGGAAAATATAATGCACCAACAATTTTTAGATTTTAGGGGTGCTAGGTCATTCAGGTACCAGTCTCACTTGATCCATATGTTAATCAATCAAAACTACTCACATCTGGGTTATTTTAAGTCTAGGATGGTGAATGAACAACCATCATGTTTCTCTCCCAACCATTGAGTGGGTGCCTATGGTAAGAGAACATGTCACCAGTGAAGGTTTTTTGCAGTATGTAAACTCTTTTATGTCTATATTAGACTTTATTATCCACAATGAATTATTCATTATAATTATTCCTTTAGTCAAAGGGTCACTACAATTGTAAAACGACACCAGAGTGGGAGTCTGGTTCCTTTTTGAGCAGTTTACTATGATAAGAGTCTATGGTTTTGAAGAGGAGCCATATCAAAAGTGAGTGCTGAATTTGGTTGTTCTAGAGACTGAAAAAAGTGAAATTCAATCAGTTACTGACTACAAAGACAACCATATTACATTAAATGTTGATCAAATGAATTTCAAGGACAAACCAAATCTACACAGGTAGGTCACTGATTTCTTACACAGAGATGTGACCAAGACTCATGACAATATGAAGAAATTGAAATAGGCATTAATCAAAGTGGAGAAATAGTTGAGACAGGATAAAGTGGTTTGTACAACAAGGAATTCCAGAATCAACAATCCGTAAAATAATATTTATAACTTATGATACTCTAATATTACATGTGTAAAAATGGATTTATAAATTGAATTCCTGAAGATATGAATTTTTTATAAAATACAAAACATTTGAAATAAAAAGTTGGACAGTTTGAAATTTTTATGAAATTTTTATAAAATACAAAATGTTTATAATGACTGTGACTTGGCCGTGGGAGGCCAACCATGTGGCCAAGCCATGGGCGTGCCCATGACTTGGCCACAGGGCTGGCCCCCCGCGACCAAGTCACAACCAATTTTAATAAGAGATTATCTACGTGTTAGCGATATTTCTTGTAGCAGGGGGCGAAGTGCGAAGGAATGGGTTAAAAACCCACTTACCTTAAGTCCAGGGTGCGAAATGCGCCCGCGGTAGACAACAAGCAGATCCGGACGGTAGGCATCTGTGCGCCCAGATCAACGACGTACATAGGATTCCGGACCCCCCCGCCTTTCTACCTTTAAGCAGAGGGGGGGGTCCGGAGTCCGGGGTGTATCTTTCTGACGGCTGCGATCGGAAAGCCCAGATCAATGACACTCAGGTGATCCAGACTCCTGCTGCCTTTCCTCGTTTAACCCTGTGGGCCCCTTCCCCGTCGTATCACCTTTTACGCCATTTCCCTCCTTGCCACCTATTTCCCACCTGGCCACGTGGCGGGGTCCTTTCTCTTTAACATCTCCTCTTTCCGTCCATATGGTCCATCCCACACCTCAACGTCCACTCATTATTCACCGCATGTCCCGCTCCCTTCCATGATAGCCTTTCGCTACCGCTCCCTTCCTTAGACCCTTTTATCTTTTACCACCTCACCACCTCTCTTCTCACCCTCACAGTGTTGATGCCATCACCTCCCTTTCCCTTTCCACGTCAAGCATGCTAGTTCCTCCACGCCTTATCCATCAGACTATCCAACCGTTCCAGGTGGCAGCGCATGGGGTCTTCCACGTCCCTGAGGGCAGAGTTGACCGAGGCCGTTCTTAATCCCAACGAAGCAGTTATTATTACAGTGAAGGTGGTTGAGCGTCGTCTTCTTCCATAAATAGAAGGCCAGGAAAGGACCAAGCGTACAAGCAGACCGATAGTCCTTCCTGACAGAGATTGCGTCTATCAAACCACTGCAGGGCAGCCATGAGTCCCATTGCGTCTGCCATAAGTGCACGATCATCCAGAGTCTGCATGCACAGACTGTCAGAAGACATGCAGACGCAAAGGTTTTAATGCAGCTTCTCTTTTCCGCTGCTGTTGTTTTGTTTTGGCTATATGTAGGCATTTTTTCCATTTTGTAAGGAGATCGATGGTAGAGAAGAGCTCCCGACTGTAATAGTTTAACAAACATTCTAGTTTGTTGGATATGCATCTGTATATGAGATATCTTGTTATATGACAGACAATTTTCCCTTTTTCATCTATGTTTTCGTCTAATACCAGAGGGTTCATGATTGAATGTTTCGCATGAATTAGCACGGTTATGTTATGACAAATGATTTGTTGTTGCATCATTGTCTTCGCTGGTTTCCTGCATTTGGGTGTAAGAAGATCTCGCCCTCGGATGTTTTCTCTCACAGTCTATTAGGAACCTATTGTTTATAACAGACCTTCTCTTTCCCCTTATATTATCCTCCGCCTGCTCACCCTTTACTACAACTCACTGTCTGGAGTCTACAGAGACCTCACTCGCTTATGTATATCTAGCCTAGTTTGGAGTTGAAATTATATCGTTTTGAGTTGGCCTCCATTCGGTCACCCCATCTATAAACAAACCGTGACATAAGACTGATGGGCGTCGGGCTCTGCTCTTGATAGCAATCCGGGAGTGACTTCCGTCGCCAACACTATGCACAGAAAAACAGTGCATTTGAATCTAAATCTTTAAATGTCTATATCGAATTTAAAAACTTAATATTTGATTGTTATATGTCGATATCAAATTTAAAAACTTAATATTTGATTGTTAAATGTCTATATCAAATTCACTAAATCCATATTGTTTATAAATTATTTATTAATGTCTATATCGAATTCACATTTTTAATTAAATCCATATTGTTTATAAATTTATTGTTTGTGTGTATAATTTGAACATATAAACATGTGATTTTTAAATTGTCTTCCTGTTAGCGATAAAAAACGCACCAACATTTTTGATAGAACGATGCCTAATCTTGTAGGAAAAATTTGACTAGCTTCCCGAGCTCCAAATGCACATCTAAAAGCACCATTGGAAATCTTAGGATTTGTATATGTCGATCGACTATTTAAGCATGCAAAACAGACTCTCCATGATCGAGAAATTTGATTTTGAAAAAATCTGCGCTTTCACCAGCGCAAAAGGCATAATTTTAACTAGTTAGCTGTTGAAAGCTGCGCCTTTCAACAACTAAGGAGCATATTTTCGGGTAAGTTAGCTGTTGAAAGCCTGTCATGGCCATAATAGCCAAATTTTCGCCTAGATCAGGATTTTTTGGGTTAGAATGGTTTGAAAAGGTTTCAAATAGATAGGTGGTGAATTATCAAGTCAAAATCTGAAGGCC
>ML803258.1:187132-222720 GCA_009831015.1 Picea engelmannii
ACAGTTTGTGCTTCGCCACTCACCTTATGGCTAGGTTTTCTTCTCAGGATAATCCTGGCTTACTGTTTTTTTAAAGACTGTGTCGGGGTGCATCTGTCCGAAGTCCTGGAATTGATTTTTTTCTTGCGCCCTGCCTCTTATATCTTGGATGCTCCAAAGTATTTGTCATTTCCTTCAATAACGCTGGTTCTATTGACAGTTTTGGAACAGGAATTACTCTCAGCTGCGCTGGCAGCTTTATATTGTCTCTTTATTGGCAGCTTTGATGCGCTGGTCGCCTTCACTGAGATCATCCCTTAGACTCTGCACTGTAAACGATCTTATACTCCTTATAATATCGAGAAATTTTTTTACATGGAAAAAAAATTAGGTCATAATTAACCACAATTGTAACTTAAAAAAAAAACATTTTTCTTTAGGTAGTGTCACATTTTTATTTAGGTGTTGATTTAAGGTTTTTCTAAGCCACTATTTTATGTTTTATGGCCATGTTTGAGAAAAGTTGTAATTTTGACTTGGCTAGAAAAAGTGGTGCTACCAGTAGCACCACTTTTTTGATTTGGAGATTGATTTTAAAGTTTTTATGAACAACTGTTTGATCCTTTAAGCCCATGCTTGAAAAAAGTTGTAATTTTGACCCGGTTACAAAAAATGGTGCTATCGGTAGCACCACTTTTTGATTTGAGGGTTGATTTTCATGTTTTTTATGCAAAAATATGGGTTTTAAGGGCTAGAGTTCTCGTTTTGAGGTCACATGTCTCATTAAGTTGGTAAATTTGTTGATTATATTTACATGAATGGGCTGCAACTTCCCAACTAGCACCCCATCATTGCTGAGAGTTACATGAAATTTCTTTCAACAATTTATAAAAATAGAAACAACCAGAGGTAGAAAACAAAAGCTATTTTTACACTACTCTCTTCAGATTTTACATTCAACTAGACATACGAAATAACAAATTTCACTACTCGAGTAAAATATCATTTATTCATAAAAACCAAAACATAAATTCCAAAGCTATAAGAAACTTATCATGGCATATGCAAATTATTGAAACACTTATCCGAGAGATAAATGTAGATTGACAACTGTTGATGGGTGAGCCTCTTTCCACCCAACCATAGGCACAACTATCTTTGTCTAACCTTGTAGCTGGCCACCCCCTAGCTAGAAGACAATACCATAATGGAAGTTCTCACTCATAAACAAAGATGAAAAGATGAAGACCACTGTCCATCACCAACATAATTTATCTAATTAAATCTCCAATCTCACCAAGCAAGGGGGTTTTCTCTTGACTCAGGAGTGACAACTAAATACTCCAAATTCGCAGCCCCATTTATCGTCTTGGTTTGGAGAATATATTTTCTATTTTCTTACTCATAACACACAAAAAAAAATGACTTCCTTCTTTTTTCTTAGAACCAGAGGAGCTTTTCACACCCTTCTTCACTTAGATTTGGTCCCCAAACCCAACCATGTGTGTCCTCTCTCATCTTTATGTGATTTTTCTCATTTTATTTCCTTCTACAATAATATTTAGTGGTCAAATCACCCAAATTCATGGGCCAGATCAAAAACTTCCAGATGGGTACTCTACCCATCCTCTCATTAATTTTTGAGGAGGACCACCCAACCACCAACTTGACTGGTAAATAAATTTTCTGAAAAAAAAAAAACAGTTTTGGGTTTGAATATTTAAATTTAACAGGGTAATGCAGGGCAAGGTTCATCTCAACTAGTAAGGGTCCCCCCTCACCATTCCCTCTCATGACATCATTTCTGTGTAACTGGTCCACTCATCAACAATTTCTTTTAATTTTCATCAAAATTCATTCATCATTTTAATTGTTCACTAAAGTCCAAAACGTCAAACATACGAGCCATGACTAATGATGACATTTAGACATATATTTACATACTGGGGAAAACAGAGTGTTACAAGACATATATGCTTCAATGCAATATCCAATTTGAACAATTCCACTTTTTTGTGTTGATTATAAAGTTAAAAAAACCATTGAAACATGACTCATCAACTCTATTAAGTAGTTGACAATTCGCCTTGAAATGAGATGAGTTTGATCATTTCACTCCAATCAAGCCAACCTCCTCAAGACTAGGTGAAACAACTAACATTTGGTGAACACTCTCGAGTTTGATTGAGTTATTAGAAAAATTTAACTAATTTGATATAATGTGATTATTTCCATTAAGTTTGAAAGTCATTCACCTATTTTAAGTTATTTTGAGTTTTTTTACTTGTTAAATTTTTGTGCATTTTTCACTGATTTTTTCGCACATTTTGAGTCATACTTTTACTCTTTGGCCTGGTTTAGTCATTCCTTAACTCGATTCAATAAATATTGTAAAGTATTTGTTTAAAATTTTATTGCTTAGTCATTCCTTAATACGATTCGATAAATATTGTAAAGTATTTGTTTAAAAGTTTTAGTTTGTAATTTTATTTTTTAATTTGGTTGTCATTTTACTCAAATTTTCTAATGTCTTGATAATGAATGATAGCCTTTGTAGTAGGTATTCTTACATTTTTGACAATAAAATTTGACCTTTGGTAGAATCACAACTAAATTGTGGAGTAAGCTATGAACTATACACAATTTTGATCTTTGCATTGACATTATTTTAGTCCATCGTAGACCCTTTTTGAGGTTTTGGTGGACTAGTACAACACACAAGAGTATTAGTTGCATGTGTTATGCTTTCACCGCGTATGATTGGTTCTTATTTTTTGTGTTCAACCCCTCTCCTATGACTAATCCTTGCTTTTCAACACACTAAATTATTAGTGAGGTGGATGCTAGCTCATCAAACAAATTGATAAATGATTCAATGTGTTATTAGTCCCTGCTCCCTTTGGACTAGAGACTCTTAGTAATCGATTTTCAATTTTTGCATTGTTTTTACACGAAAACCAAAATGTATAATCAAAGTTTTACAATTAAATGTCATGGAACTCTTTTTATCAAGCTATAGAATTGCTACATGATTTTGTTTTAACGAGTTCAATTTTTTTTAACCAATCCAAAGATTTGAGGTCTTATTTGGCCTCAAATCGAGAAAGGTTGACTTGAAACTTTGGAAAAGGATCACATATTTTTCCAACCTTTCCATACATTGCGATAAGGTAAATTAATGCTAGACATGATTCTAGCATTAATTCACTAGCATTAAATGTTTGTAGGTGCTAATTCCATGTTTATGGAATAATCATTAATCATGGTATAGCTATTAGGTGTCTAGTTGTGGAGGCCAACTCTCATGTAGATTCGTGTCTACCTGTGGCGACTAACTTCCATTCAAGATTCATGATTAGCATCGGGTTTATAATGGGAGGTGGATGGACCAAATATTCCAGATTTATAGCAATGGACCTCCCTTCTAGATTTCTTGCATCCCTTCCTGCAATGGACCTCCCTTCTAGATTTTTTGCATCCCTTCCATATTTCTTGCATCCCTTCTAGTTACCTATCAAAGAAGGACCAATTCCAGATTAATCGCAATGGACCTCCCAGTCCAGTTTTATAACAAATGAATGGACATTACCTATCAAAGAAGCAGCTTCCCCACGAGTGCTTTCCCTAACCTATGTAGTTACAGGTATGCAACTCTATCAAATCCGGGTATGGATACATTTTCCTCGCCTTCTTCATTAATATGCAAAACATTTTGTTAATCTGCAAAACATTTTTAGGTTCAATTGTAACTATATATTGAAAGAATTATCTCAACGCATTTGCATTTACTTATTATCATGTGTTAGCATTTACTTATTTACCATGTGTTAAAATGCATAAAAGAAAGAAATTTAAGGCACTAATGGAAGTTATGTTGTTATCCTTAGTCATTGTGTGCAATGTAGATTTCCTACATCACTTTTGGTTACTTATCAGAGAAGCAACTTCCCCACCAACGCTTCCCCTAGCCTATGCAGTTATAGGTATGTAGTTCCATCAAATGAAGGCGTGGATACATTTTTGTCTCCTTCTTCACTAATCTGCAAAACATGTTCAAAGAATTATCTCAACCCATATTTCTATATCCCTAGGACTTTTACATTCTCCACACAAAAACACTACTTATCTCAATTGAATGCATCTCACATCTTTTCAGATTGAAGGTCTTAATAAAAATATAAAGCATTAACAACATATTTAGAAATATATGAATATTGTAATAAAATTACTCCAATTTTTTTATCTTCTTTGTTGTTCATAACCCGACTAAATTTCACAAAGAACAGTCATGGATTACATTTTTGTTTGTGCTCAATGATCACTAGACACTTTGACATATATCTTCTCTCTGTGAAGAGTGTATCCGGAATCTATGAAGATTCGTCAATGCCTCACTAAAGAAGAAACCAAAATGATTTCCTTGGCCGACCCACTCCCATCATAAAACATCTTGGGTGTGATGATAAACAATAGCTTGACAACTCTATTCCTATATTTGATATGCCCACACCATTATGCCAAACATTAGATTATGATTAGAGTAATACATTTGACTTAGAATCCGACGGGTTCGAGGCCATAACAATAAATACTTCAACAACATTCCCACGCGTGATTCACATCTGTGGCAGAGTAATAACAAGAGTGTTATCATATGAGTAAGCCATTGCAACTATGATATGGTTTTTATTAATGTTGTAGTATTCCCATTGATTATCGTGATATTATCGGCTAGTAAACTTGTAGACAATTAAGTGATATGAAAAAACTTGGAATGAAAAAATCTCAGCACAAATTTATCCAAATCCCCATCAAAAAATCACAATTCCATTTCATTCAGTCCAGTATGCTTGCAAGATCCAACTCAAAATCTGAATTCAACCATTAATTCATATAAAATATATGCTGAAACAAAACAATAGTGACATATTGTTTTGTTTACTATCACTGACAATCCTACTCTGACCTAATACTTCAAACCTTTATTGAAGGCGTAATACCCAAGTCTCAACTGGTTCTTTGTTCAAAAAGGTTGTATGTGAAACGAGAGAGCTATACACTCTTCTCCTCCTAGGTTGAGGGTTTCCTCGATTATCATTTCCATTGAAAACAAGCTTAATCCAACCATAATGTTTAACAACCCTTATCTAAGGTAATCTACTCTCCTCTTTTAAAGAGGTTCATTATAATTTTATACTTATCTATGGATTTTATTCTAACTAAAATCTAATAGTTGCCCGACATGAGAGGGAAAACCCAGAACAATATTCCTTTGCTCAACCACGTGAATGGTGCGTTTATGTTGAGGTAATGGTGCGAAATTGCATTAGAAAACCCATGCATTATGGAGAGTTCAATATATTTCTTAAAGAAATCATGGAATAGAGACAGGGACTTGTTTCTCTGCAACCTATCTTGTTTCAATAATAATTTAGTAGTTCACAATAGTGACATATTGCAAGTCAACGGATTTTTGCGATCATGGTGATCAAAGTGGATTAGATTAATTCAGGAAACACACCAATAAATTATTCTTACTATCTTAGGGAACATCCAAGTTGATCACCTAATCATCCTTGTTCACAATGCATGGTGCATATCATTAAGTACCACCTTTATTAATGATATGATCATCTCTCCTTATACAAATATGTATCATTGTACTTGTTCCCTAAGATGATCACCTAATTATATTTGTTCACAATGCATGAGACATCTCATTAATTACCATCTTTATTAATGATTTGATCATCTCTTCTTGTATAAATATGTATCATTGTACTTGTTTGCTGAGTTGACCACCTAATTATCCTTGTTCACAATGCAAGAGGCATATCATTAAGTACCACCTTTATTAATGATTTGATCATCTCTCCTACAAATATGTATCATTGTACTTGGAAAATGGTTAGGGGTAAAATCATGAAGGTGGGTTACACTTTTGTGAGAATTGGGTCTCCAAAATTCCTAGCAGCCTTTTTTAGGCTGAATGCCTTATTCTTTTGGCCAAAAGACAAGTTTTTTTCGGCCGAAACATTTTTGGTTGAACGTTTAGATGTCAAATCAAACGACACCCTGTCGATGCCCTTGACAGTCATGTACAATATTTTTCGAAATAATTTGTTCATCCGGTAAAACCTTTCGGCCGAAACTTTTGTTATATATCCCCTGCCTCTCAGACATTTGACCATTTTTCAAACTATTGAGAGTCAGCAAGAAAGATTTTTTTGTTAGTGGCATTCGTTGCTATTGGTGGCAGTCATTGTTATTGGTGGAGTTTGTTGGTGTTGGTTGTTGTTGGTGGCGAGTGCTCTAGCTACAGGCTTCATTGGTCTAGAGGCTTCAATTGTTTAAGGTAACTCTAAACATAATCTGGTTAGATGTGTTTTGTTTTAATTTTTTTATGAAAATTACATTTCCGTACTTGGACGAGTCAGGCCTGACCATGTACATGGATAGGGCCGAATTCAACTAGAAGGTGTGTAGTGGGCCTTGTCTTTGTTTACATTTGTTTAAAGTAATTAGATTTTGCATTTGTAGTAATTATATTTTTTTAAAGTAATTAGATTTTGCATTTGTGTGTAGTGATTACATTTGTTTAAAGTAATTTGATTTTTCTTTTGATTTTTATTGATGGTTTTTACGAGGAAAATATATCTATGGCTAGGGGTAAATCACAACAGATGGAAATGACTGCAGAAATCAAATCTATTCTCAAGTATTCTATATAAAAAAATATGCTAGCAAGACAAGATAAAGGGCCTACCTCGTCTAGACATTCAATGAAGTCCATCGTTGAGCACTTGACCCAAAGCAATATACCTGCAACTAGTCCTCAACAACCAAGAAACGAAATCATATGGTGATAAAATATGATGTTAGCACATTCAATAATATAATCCATCAACATTCATAACAAATATGCACACTGAATAATAATTCAAATATTTGCAAGATATCAATTGGACGAGAAAATAGTATTTCTATTAATATATAATCAACATAAGTGAATAGGTTATAGACTTCCATGTCAGCATGGTTCAGAACTGAGAAACTAAGTTCCTTCCAGCTAGGCCTCCACCACTTCAATCCTCCACCAAAGGCAAGCTCATATAAGAGAGACAATGGAGTTCTCAATCAGTAAGGGAAGAGCTTGGGGGCTGAACACTATGTTCAGACTTAAAGGATAAAGGGATGCACACTCAATGTGAAGTGAATAATTCCTCTAGAGTAACTTTGTTTTCAAAGTTGATTTCTTTCTCCTCTTTTCCATAGCTCAGAATTGGTCGATTTATAGCCTTCAAGTGGAACTAAAGGGTCGATTCAAAATGTTTCCAATATGTGGAAGGCCATGGATCGTTGATCTCGTGACGTGACATGGAAACCCGACACTATTTTTCAATTTTGGGCACATTTCCCGATGTACACGGACTGTAGTGGTGCAACCTGCGTATACTCATGTTGTATAGTAGGCAAGGTGCGTATATGTGGAAAACATTGTATTTTTAGCTCTGGGATATGCAAAAAGGGATGACAAGTCTGCATAGGGAAATGGAAAAAGGCCTTCTGTGCAAGATTGCATGGGGTGAGGCAAATCTTTCTATAACAGATGCCTCCTAATGTGTGAGGTTAGAGGAGTATCTATGATGGCCGAAATACATTATAAAAACCTAGAAGTGGAGTAATGGGGACCCAACTGGAAGAACTAGTTGCTCATTACAATCTGTACTGACTATGCATACATGACTGCCAATCCAAATTACACTACAGATCCATGTGAAAATATACCAAACAACTGTCCATGGCCATGAATAGGCAAATACAAATGCGATTACATGACAAAGGATTTCATAGTCACAAACAAGGACTAGTAAAACCAGTCTCAAAATCAATCTGAAGATATCTGTATACAATGTAATACAATCTGATTTCCCATGATCAATGAAGTCACACAGGTACTGGTCCAATGAAAAGGTAGCAACAACTCTGGAAAGATGCGGCTACAGGTTGATGTCTTCAAGTCTTCTACACAATCCACCAAAGGTGAAATTCCACATTGTGTGAATAAAAGAGTTGAGGTTGAACACAATGAGACTTCGTTTGATTACCGGTCATTGAGGTATACTGTTAACAAATGCGAGACAACCTACCGATGATGAAAGTAGGTATCAAGGCACCAAGTACATTCTTACAAGTGTGAATAAAGGAGTTGGGGTCGAACACTTGAATAATCCATCGATCAGGAGACATTGATGTATTCCCAACTGTTAATGGCAGGAGACCCTGCCACTAATGACTGCAAGCCTATAGGTATTCATAGGACTCTAGGTCTCATTTCCAAAATAGATGAGATGAAGTCGATGGAAGGAGATCCGCTAAAAGGAGAGCATTAAGGCATCTCTCATCATTTAGCATGAGGTACAGAGCAAGAGCTTGATGATTTGGAGGAAATCAGACGAAGAACATGTTCACGAACTAACGACCCTGTGCGTCTTTCACGTGTGCCAAGTGCAAGAGGTACACGAAAAAGACCCTATGAATAGAAGCCAATGAAGAAAATTGTTGACAAAGGTGAAGAAACCACCAATAAGGATAATGGCATCGAAGACA
Source organism: Picea engelmannii (assembly GCA_009831015.1). NCBI lineage: Eukaryota > Viridiplantae > Streptophyta > Pinopsida > Pinales > Pinaceae > Picea > Picea engelmannii. Next base: position 195,722 of record ML803258.1, read on the forward strand.
CTGCACAAATACCAATGTGTGAATAGATGTCTTGCCGTCAAACACAAGGGAAACCACCTAGTCAACGACCAATGATGAAATGTCGACTGTTGGGTTCAAGGTTACCTACCAATGAGGAAAGTAGGACCAGGGTGCATAATAGGACTACAACTTCATGTGATTTTGAGACAAAATGAGGGTATGGCCAACATGAAAAGTCAAGAGTTTTGAGGAATGGCTGATACAGGTTGATAGACATCCTTTGAAAAAGAGCACGAGACATATGGAAGACTCTGACAACATAGACTCAATGATGAAACCATGAGATGCATGATGCATCAATCAAATTCTCCATAGGGACTGGAAGAGTAATCAGTCAAGGGAGAAAATTCTTTGTAACAAGCTCAACTTCCTAAGGCCATGCTAAACCCAAAATTATGATGACAAGTAGACTCAATAACTTTGTGCTCCGTTCAAAGGTGAGACGACTGCTGCCTATATAAGATAATACTCCATTCCCTCCCGTATATTTTTTTTTCATAGTCAAATGAATGTTATGATATAGAGGAGGAAACAAGTGTCGTAAGTAAGAAAAACTAGTTCCAGTAATAAAAAATACCTATTCTCAATGCAAGGAGGTGCATGCGGGAGACGGACACTCGAGGGAATGTTCCCTCCTAGGTATAGGGTGTCAATTTGCAAAGGATATAACAAGGATCTGCTTGGTTGAGGATGCAAACTGTTGAGGCAAACATTTTATAATGCAAAGTGACAACCAAAAATAGGCTTAATACTGCAAGCAAGGGCATGAGATGCAATCACAACTTAACACCAAAAAAATTCTTTTTTCATGATATTAGTCTACTTGGTTTGAAAAAGGGATAAACTTGTACCAAATAGACGTCCTTTCAAATCCAACTTACGAGTGTGAAAGAGACAAGTTCACTCGACAATATTTTCTCTTTTTGAAAATGAGTTGGAAAATAGCTTAATTAAGACTCATGACCTTTCAAGTCCAATTTAACGAGTGTGAAAGGGACAAATTCACTCGACAATATTTTCTCTTTTTAGACGAGTAAGAAAAGAGCTTAACTCAGACTCGCTTGGGAGTTTCTAGGCTGCAAGTCACAGGGGAGGCCAAGGATCTCATGATGGACTTATGTGAAATGTCAGTATCTTAGTAATAACTAACACAAGCTTGGGAAAACCCAAAGCTCTCCAAGTCAAGGAGGATAAAGTGCTAGCGGATGTTACCGTCTCCGTGATATATCAAATAATGTCTCTTACTTGAAAGGACATAGGCATAGGAATTGAATACCCCACAAGACCATCCTAATCAAAGGGAACTTCTCTAGGACTTGAAGGGAGAGTACTCAAGGAGAGTAAAACTCTCTCTTGTTCAGAAGGTGCAATATCAAAAATGCTAATGACATGGTTGAAGGATGCATCACCCTCCAAAAGGAGAGTTGGATTGAACAAATATTTCACTGGTACAACCACTTCTTCAACACCATGTTGAATAGGATGCATGATAACATGGACAGGAGACACATGAACCTCGACAACGGGGGTGTGATCAGGAGAGGATTGCATCGGCATGATTTCCATGTAAATCAACAAAGAAATAGGGTGTGGGGAAACCACAGACACCTCAAAACCCGAAGGGCCCTCAAGTGAGAACCATGCTTATGGTATCTTAGCAGTAGAAGGACACAAATGAGTAAGGTGATTTCCTTCACAAGTCCTGCAAAGGAATTCGAGCCTATATTTGAGACATCTAGGCTTATCAATCGTATGAATTCCCCCAACGTCATTTACAATGGTTGGTGACATGCTCTAAGTGTAATTGACAGAGGTGAGAGATTCATCTCCCACATGATGTATAGAGGTTGGAGATGTGACATCGATATGACTCGTGGTGACTAGAGTGATGCCCCCAGCATGAATAGCAATGACTAGTTGTAGGTCTTCAACATGACTTGCAGAGGTCGTCGAACAATCTCCAACATGAATAACAGTAGTTGATGACGGAGCTACAGTATGACTGGCAGTGAATGGACTAGTGGTGGTGGTGAGTTGTGGTATTTGAGACCAAGTTCCTAGGAAAAATTGGTTTTGAAACACTGCAGGCCAGGAAGGGCCCTGGTTTACACCATGTCCCTTTTTGGAAAGGTAGTATCCTCCACATAATTGATCCAAAGAGGTTTGTACAGGCATCATCACTGAAGTCTGCGAAGAGACGAAAGTATGATAAGGATTATTCAAGTGAGGATATATGTCACCCCCATGTGAAGGGGTTCCATCAAGAGGGTAGCCCGAATCGTAAACCTGATTCCCCCTGTATGAAAGACCCGAGGATATATGTGGACCTGCCATGGGAAAAGTGTTCGTAGGAACTGGAATGGTGGACTAAGGATACACAAATGGGGTGTAATAAGTATAATAACCACCCATTTGAGTACTGGCTCCTGAAAAACATAGCTAGGACTAGATCTATAAGAGGGGAGGATCCAACCTCCCAGAGTGAGAGTTGGTTGAGGGGCATGAATCCTATCAAATGAATATGTAGACGACGAGGCCATGGTGCTCCCAGATCCAATGCTAGGATTCATATAAGTGGGCCAGGGAGAGGATGGAAAGGGTGAAGGCATGTCTGGAATATCAATAGGAAAATGATTAGAGGCCCAAGGATTGGACTAAGTGTCATAATTCTTCATACCGTTATGAAAAATGAACGGATTCGTCCCCATGAAATGAGTGAAAATCATGGGGGAGGTAGTGGTAAATGAGGGAGCCAAAGGAACTCCACTATCTATGATAATGACAACTCAAAGCACAATATAAAATCTCAAAGGCCTACTAATAATTAAAGAGCACACCAAAAATAATCAAACGACCAATATGCACAAAAACAAGTTAAAGTGGTTGAAAGGGGCCTCCCTTCCGAAAGTAGGTATGCCTCGCCCAAGAGGGGTCTGAGACTCCCTGCTAAAGATCGAATGTATTGAAATCAGTTATAAGGGCCCTCATGGGCTTAACAACCAGTTGACCAGATCCCCCCAGAGAGGTAATCCTCCATAAAGGCTGTGTTTTGTCTGACTTTTCTTGTGACATGTCCATGTACATGGGCAGGGCCATAATTTGTCCCTATGCATGTACATGGAAAGGTTCGAATTTGACCTTTTCCATTTAATGGATGTAAGCCCAATTTCCCTTTGTATTCAATAAAGAAAGAAAGAATAAAGCGATTCACACCTTGAGTTGTCCCTTTTGATATACCACAAATATGATATAAAATGTTACTTACAAGTTTTCTTCCACCCATGTAGATTTCTTGTGACCAACGAATCTGAGATCAAATGAGACATTATCCATCTTTCTTTCTACAAAAACTAGTATGAAGGATGGTGATTATTTTGAAAAAAAAAAAAAAAACTTCTACATTGTCTCCACAAGGAATTTCTAAGACTAATATTTGTTGTTGTCTAAGAATAAACTTCAACACAAGTTTCATAAAAATCTTGCGACTACAAGATTGTATTCTTTCTCAAACTTCCCATTACACATCCTATATATGTGATTAGAATATCTAGAGTTTATCATGGAAGAAATTATCTGATTGCTGAAGATTATGAAACCATAAATTTGTCTTGTTGAACTTAAGAGACATGTTTATTGAGGATCCAACCCATTAACTTGCAACTAGATCCTTGCCAAGCTTCTTTGCACAACTGAGCTTTGATCAACCTCTCTTTTTTATTTTCTTCAACACCAGTATTTATATCCCCTTCTTCATACATATATACAAATCTATGATTTGATGGATAAAACCATCCACATACTATTTGGCTTATCTTAGTCTTAAAATAAGGATTATAGAGAAAATAACAAAGTTCAATAAACCATGACAATTACAATCATATCTTCTCAATTGCATTAGTTGAGAATTGACTCGAGGCAATTATTAAGTATTTTGATTCAATCTCATTCATATAAATGAGATCGAATATATAATTTTATTGATGAGTTGTCCAACATTATGTGCTAAAGAGAAGGTTTGACTAAATAAATGAGAGAGTTGATTTCTGCAGTCATTTCTGTCTGTTGTGGTTTACCCCTAGACATAGAGAGATTTTCCTCGTAACAACTATCAACAAAAATCAATAGCAAAATCAAATTACTTTAAACAAATTTAATCACTACACACAAATGCAAAATCTAATTACTTTAAAAATATCTAATTACTTTAAACAAAGGTAAACAAAGGCAAGGCCCACTACACACCTTCGGGCCGAATTCGGCCCTATCCATGTACATGGTCAGGCTTGGGGCCTGTCCAAGTATGAAACTGTAATTTTCATAAAAAAATTAAATCAAAACGCATCTAACCAGATTACGTTTAGAGTTACCTTAAACAATTGAAGCCTCTGGACTAGTGAAGCCTGTAACTGGAGCACTCGCCACCACCAACAACCAACACCAACGAATGCCACCAACTACAATGACCACCACCAACATCAACGAATGCCACTAACAAACAAAATTTTCTTGTGGACTCTCACTCAACAGTATGGTCACCAATTCTATTACTAGGAAAATCTCTCTATGGCTAGGGGTAAACCACAAAATACGGAAATGACTGTAGAAATCAACTCTATTCTCAAGTATGATATATAAACAAATATGATATAAATACAAGATAAAGGGCCTACCTCGTCCATACGTTTGATGAAGTCCACCATTGAGCACTTGACCCAAAGCAATATACCTGCAACTAGTCCTCAACAACCAAGCAACACAAGAATATGGTGATAATATATGATGTTAGCACATTCAATAAAATAATCCATCAACATTCAAAAAAAATATGACCATGGAATAATAATTCAAATATTTACAAGATATCAATTGGACGAGAAAAGAGTATTTCTATTAAGATATAATCAACAGAAGTGAATAGGTTACAGACTTCCGTGTAGGCACAATTCAGAACTGAGAAACTAAGTTCCTTCAAGCTGGGCCTTCACCACTTCAATCCTCCACCAAAGGCAAGCTCATATAAGAGAGACAATGGAGTTCTCAATCACTAAGGGAAGAGCTTGGGGACTAAACACTGTTTTCAGACTTAAAGGATAAAGGGATGCAAACTCAATGTGAAGTGAATAATTCCTCCAAATTAACTTTTCTTTCAAAGCTTAATTCTTTCTCCTCATTTCCATAGCTCGGAATTGGCCCATTTATAGCCTTCAATTGGAACTGAAGGGTCGAGTCAGAACGTTTCCAGTATATGGAAGGCTAAGGATCGTTGATCTCGTGACTTGACATGGAAACCTAACACTATTTTTCAATTTTGGGCACATTTCCCGATGTACGAGGGCTATAGTGGTGCAACCTACGTATACGCATGTTGTATAGTAGGCAAGGTACGTATATGTGGAAAAAATTGTATTTTTAGCTCTGGGATTTGCAAAAAGGGATGACAAGTCTGCATAGGGAAATGGAAAAAGGCCTTCTATGCAAGATTGCATGGGGTGAGGCAAATCTTTCTATAACAATGGTAGGCAGCTGGTTAATAAAATTAGCTTCTATATTATGTAATTTTTTTTATAAAATTAGATTATCATACATGGACAAGGGCTATTTCAGGTCTATCCATGACACATTGTGGTGTGTAGTGGGCCTTGCCTTTGTTTACATTTGTTTAAAGTAATTAGATTTTGCATTTGTAGTAATTAGATTTGTTTAAAGTAATTAGATTTTGCATTTGTGTGTAGTAATTACTTTTCTTTTAAGTAATTAGATTTTGTTGTTGATTTTTTTTTATGGTAGGCTATTGGTTAATAAAATTATCTTCTATATTATATAATTTTTTTAATAAAATTAGATTATCGTACATGGGCAGGGCCGAATTCGGGCCTGTCCATGTACATGGATATGGATGAATTCAACATGTCTATGTACATGGATAGGGTTGATTTTGGGTCTGTCCATGCACATGGACCATGCCGAATTCAACCCTTGTTCATGAGATTTTTTTATGTAATTTTGTTTAATAAAACTAGTTTTTATTTTATGTAAATTTGTTTAATATAATTAGATTCTTGTAATCACAATTTTGTTTAAAACAATTAGCTTCTATTTCATGTAATTTTGTTTAATATAATTAGATTCACGTAATTACATTTGTTTAATTACATTTCAGACTTGTCCATGTACATGGACAAGGTCGAATTCAAGCCTACTCATAATAAATTAAAATGAATTTATCTTTTAATTAATATTAATATGTATATGTGGTTTTGGGCCTATCCATGTACATGGACAGGGGTAAAAAAACATAATTACCTTGGGATGGATAGATCTTTCAAGGCCAACATCCCCCTAGTGCTTGTCTTATATTTTTCTAGTGTTTCCAAATAATATCTACTTACCATATTTACATTACTAATGTCACCCCTTTGTCATGTTAACAATTGGATCAAGGTGAAGTGCACCAACGATATTTGTTAGGAGTTCCCCTTTGTAATGAATAGATTAAATACATATTTGTATAATCCATCATAATATCATAGTTATAGAGTTTACAAGACATGATGTTTAGATCTAGTATTGGAAGTAAATCTAGATGTATGCTCCTATAATACGACCTTGTCCATGTACATGGATAGGCCTGAATTTGGGCCTGTCCATGTACATGAACAGGGCCGAATTTGGATTGTAAATGTACATGGACAAGCCCAAATTCAAGCTTGTCTATGTACATGGACAAGGCTCGAATTCAGGCTTGTCTATAAATTGAGTACCCTTTTGATACAATTGTTGTGACAATAGATTAACTGGTAATAGAGTCATTGATAACATTATTTTAGTGTTGAATTGATTTTCCACAACACACTTTGATTTGGATATTGATATGAACAATTTCATTCTTAGTTTAATCATGATAATGTTAAAAAGTATGTTTAAGCAAGTTTATTTTAAAAAAATTAATCAAATGACAATTTATTTCTTGAAAAATGATATAAAATTTGAAAATTTGATAACTATTTTTTTTAATAGCAAGTAACATTAGATATTTCATTGGTGTAATTTTTTATCCTTAAATATATTCAGACTGGTCATTAAATTTTTCATTTTCTTGTGATATGTTCATGTACATGGACAGGGCCAGAATTTGGCCATGTCCATGTACATGGACAGGTCCGAATTCGACCTTGTCCATTTAATGGATGTAAGCCCAATTTCCCTTTGTATTTAATAAAGAAAGAAAGAATAAAGTGATTCACACCTTGAGTTGTCCCTTTTGATATGCCACGAATATGATATAAATTGTTACTTACAATTTTTCTGCCACCCCTGTAGATGTTTTGTGACCAACGACTTTGAGATCAAATGAGACATTATCCATATTTATTTCCACAAAAACTAATATGAAGGATAGTGATTATTTTGAAAAAAAATATATACTTCTACATTGTCTCCACAAGGAATTTTTAAGACTAATATTTGTTGTTGTCTAAGAATAAACTTCAACACAAGTTTCATAAAAATCTTGCGACTACAAGATTGTATTCTTCCTCAAACATCCCATTACACATCCTATCTATGTGATTAGAATATCTGGAGTTTATCATGGCATAAATTATCTGATTGATGAAGATTATGAAACCAAAAATTTGTCTCGTTGAACTTAAGAGACATGTTTATTGAGGATCCAACCCATTAACTTCCAACTAGATCCTTGCCAAGCTGCTTTGCACAATTGATCTTTGATCAACCTCTCTTTTTTATTTTCTTCGACATCAGGATTTATATCCCCTTCTTCATACATATATACAAATCTATGATTCGATGCATAAAACCATCCACATACTATTTGGCTTATCTTAGTCTTAGAAACAGAATTACAGAGAAAATAACAAATTTCATTAACCCATGACAATTGCAATAAGAAATTCTCAATTGCATTAGTTGAGAATTGACTCGAGACAATTATTAAGTATTTTGATTCAATCTCATTGATATAAATGAGATCGAATATCTATTTTACTAATGAGTTGTCCAACATTCTGCGCTAAAGAGAAGGTTTGACTAGACTTTTGACCGATGATCCATGCTTCTTCATAACGACCTTGACGTGAATGGAGAAACACATAACCATCTTGGGATATTAATTTTAGAAACCCATGTGCCCAATCTCATCAAAACACTTAGAGATATGTCAATCTTTAAAATAGGATATGGAATTGAACACTATTAGCAAGAATTGAACTCTGTGAACATCAATGCTTCATTTGGCACATGACCAATTCTCATCATTCACCGACATTAGTAAAATCTAAATGGAGAATATCAACCTAAAATATAACCAATTATCCCGATAAGAATTGCAAATGAATCAAATGTTACTCAACTCATAACCCAATTGAAAATATGAACACATAAACCTAAATGGAGCAATATCAACCTCAAATATAACCAATTAGTTCAATCATAGGCTTTAGATGGATTCAATTTGAAAACCATTTTTGGAAGCCTCTTCGTTTTGGTGGAATGAAATCATTACTCTAATACATCAATTGATTCATGTATTTTTCCTCTTGACAAGAACCTAGATTATTCATTAGATATCTAACCAAATAACAATCTTATAACCCTCCTTGGTATAATCATGATTATTATTTTATAAAAGAAAATATATAGAAAAATGTCTTTGTAATCTTCCAATGATGTTGTATTAAATCCAAGTTTGGAATGAGGGAAATAGAAGTAGCATTAAATGCAACTAATATCTTCCTTGAAGATATGTACTCCTTAATAACCTTCATTGGATCATCCTCTATGACTTTATAAAACCCTACAAAAATTCAACAAGCACCCATCCAAACCAAGGGTCTTTATTTTTTCGAAAAATATGTAATACCTCCTCAAGTTCATACAATCCCTTGCTATTAGCCACCACATCATAAGGATGGAATTGGTGTTCTCATTTATCAACAACATGAACATGATATCAATGCAAATAAGCATATAAATGCAAAAGAATGCTTAAATCCTTTTAAGATTGCTCTTTGACAATTTTGAACTCTAGAAATTTTATGTTATTTTTCCTTGTTTCGATTTTATTAGATGCATTTATTAAAGTTATTTTAGTAATTTGCAAGTTCATATATCCATGAAATCTTAGGATAGAAAGTTAAGAGGTATTTATTGATATTCTATAAGGTACTAGTCTTTATCTTTCCTTCATATTGCATCACCATCTAGGTTTAGAACCTTGGCTAGGTGTCTTAGTTATTAAATAGTCAAATACAATTGGTTATGGTTTTCCTACTTCTCCTTATTGTCAAGGAAACATTAAGGTTTTCACTTCATTTGTATCTCGTTTAGGCCACCCCATTATTCAGAGCACATAGTCACAAATATAGCTGTTAGTTTTTTCAATATATGCCTTTGATGCTTTGAAGTTGTTATAAATGCTTATGCCTTCAAGTTGTTATATATTATATTTTCATTTTATGTTTCTATAACCTATGTTTTCACATTCAAATATTTTCAAAGGATATACTGAGGTGAGATGTTGAGACAAGAGTCTCATAATATGCCTCACAAATTCTCAAGGCTATCAACTAAAGGAGGAAGAGGAACCCCTTATTTGAATGAGACACTGAGGACATCGAAGACCTATATCTCAACAAGGCATGGTAGCATGGGAGGGACAACTAGTGACCAAAGGCAATCTAGTCAGATGAGGATATTATCAAATGAATCGGTGAATAGATCATCCAGACAGAGTGCTCAAAATAGTGCTATGGATGCAACTTTCTTAGATGGGTTGCACATAAATACTCCAATACCAGAGAATGTAGGGAATGCATCACATCAACAAAATATATTTGGTAATTTTTATTTGTTTTTGTATTTTTTTGTGTATTTATGTTTATGTTTTATATGTTTTTGTTTTGTTTTGTTTTTGCTTTTGTTAAATGTTGTAATTAGTTTCAAATTTGTCTTTGTGTAGAGGATCAGTTTAATGTGAGAGAATATAATTAAAGAGAGAGAGGTTATCATGAAGATTCAAATGTTGGTGAATAGGGTGAAGGTGGATTAAGGGGGCGTTATCAAGAAACTGAAGATTACACACCTACGTCCACCTATCCCTCAGATGTTGGTGATGAGATTCCTTGGGAAGGGTATGCTGAAGCAATGACCCTTGAACGATTCTCAAGTGTTAAAAAAGGCTGCAAAATGATATGAGGTGTTTGGATCTCCGTCAAGAGAGTAAGAAACACTTGGAGATTGTTTTTCATTCATTGCAGAACTTTATGGATGCATATCAAAAGATGGGGACAACGAATGATAGTTTCATCGATTTGATGAGGAGACGATAGTGAGAGGTGATGGGCCCTGATAAATGGGAAGTAGTAAAAATTAGAGTTTCAAAAGAAGATGCAATTTCTATGTTCAATTTCAAGGAGGGGCCAAAGAAAAATATGTTGAAGGTGAAATATTTTAAGCACCCCAACATAGCAGGACATATTTATAATAGATTTTTGGTAGCATATGGGAAGTTTCCGTGCAATGATGAGGTTCCACATTACTTTGCTAGACTTTTTTATGTATATTTTTTCATGGGCATGCAACCTGATTATACCAACCTACTGTCCAGTTATTACGGGGCTGGTAAATGATGAACAAATGATCATAAAGGAGCATATCGAAATGTAGAATTGCAGATGCCTCCAATATCTTTGGTATCTTGTCCAACATGGGAATTGTTAAGAACCAAATATCAAAATAGCATAAAAAAAACCTTAGAATGAATACTCAACACATTGAAAAAGAGAGAATTTGAGATAATAAGCCTCTTCGAGGGGGAAACCTCCTTATACACCACATAAATTCCCAAATACAATATGATTCCAAATGAAAAGGTCTCCTTGGTATGTATAGGAGACTAGAAGGTACAATTACAACTAATGGACCCAAGTCGACATCAATAAAATAACATTACTAATGTAATATGCCCCAATTAAGGGGTAATGTGCCACTATTTAAGTCTTAACATGCCATTCCCCTTCAAACAAGTGTTGTCCATAATGCTTGAGTAATTTTGTATGCTTTTGTATAAAAGACTCATCTTCCCAAGTGGAATCTTCGGCAGGTGGTTTCCTCCACTTAATGAGATACTCTGAAATGGATCTATTCCTCAATTGGTGAATTCTTGTGTCAGTGATAGCTTCAGGCTCCAATATGATTTTTCCTTCCTCATCAATTTCTAGCAATATAGTTTGAACTGGTATCTTGTCACCTACAACATACTTTAAGCATGAAACATGGAAAATTGGGTGTACTCGCGAAGATGCAGGCAACTCCAATTTGTATGCCATATTACCAATATTTTGCAACACCTTATAAGGGCCACAGTACTTTGGTGATAATTTATTATGCTTCTTAGATTTCTTGAGGGACATCTGTTTGTATGGTTGTAGTCTTAAAAATACTCAATCCCCTACTTCAAAACTTCTTTCACTACAATGTTGATCTGCTTATTTTTTCATGCAATTATGTGCCATGGTCAGGTTGTCCTTTAATTGTTGGAGAACTTGTTGTTGATGCTCGATGTGATCTTCCATTGCTTGAACCTTAGATTTTTATTTTAGAGAAGAAGTGATGGAAGGTGGGTGGTATCCATAGAGTGTCATAAATGGTGTCATTTTTGTTGCAGTATGTGTTGGTCTTAAAGTCTATACCTGACTGCTAAAGGGTAGAGTTAGGCCACCTCAAGTTATGAATGGTTGGTTTTTATTTATGGGTCAGTTAGAGGGTTGGTTTACCAAGACATGAGGATGGATGGGTTGGAAAAATGACATGGATGAGCGTCCTCCTTGGCTGGTGTCACACTAAGGATAGACAAGTGAGACAATAAAGGTAAGAAACAAAGAAAACCAACAAACCATTCATTGAACAATCTGCTGCTATAAGTTTAAGTCTTAAAATTTCATTTCAATCATTAAACATGTATCAAAACACAATTATTCCCAGATGTTGCAACAAAAAAAAATATTCATCAAAGCATAGCTGTTATCATAGGTCACATATTAATAAAGATAAGTTATACAATAGCTGAAGGAAAAGTGTTGTATTGATCTTTTTATCCCCAAAACAGAACCCCTCTGACATATAAAAGATTCTTATTTATCATAGATGTGAAGGCCCTCGACCAGTATGGAACTGAGGCTTAGCTCTACACATTGGCTGTAAAACAATTTATTAACTTAACTGAAACACATTGTTGGAGTATGTTAATGAATACTCAGAACTTGACTTAACAAAAAAGGAGTGGTTCTTATCACATAAAAAATACCACTTACTATGCCTGGATTTAAAATATTCTTGTAATTAAACAACTAAAAATTGCTACTTAGCAATGAAATTACACTGATGTGTATGCTGGAGTGAACAAAGATTTGGCAGAAAATCACTAGGAGTGAAAAAACTGAGTTCTATATTGAGATCTGACATGCATGCACGATGTTGGAGGCCATTGGAGATAATTGAATATGTTGGCAGTTTTTTCCCCTACTTATCCCTTGGAGGAAAGAAGCAAGTCATCTGACATTTTTTGGAGTCTATAATATTCTTTCTGCAGTCTGGACGTGTAGTTTCCCCAATTCTGGCTTGGCGCCCCTTTTTAAAAATTTCAAAATGTGCAATAAATGTGGGTGAGACACTTCAAAAATATGACGTTCGGGGGATTTGGAGCACATAATATTCATATCTCCTAGAGACCCAGACTCCCGAAGTCATTAACCACCACTTATTGTTAATTAACCCAGGATTTATCCTTAAACATTTGGTGTTTTGGCACTTCGACAATTCAGGGGTTCGAGAGCTGTGAATGTTGACTTTGAGAGTCTCCTGGAGTTACAATGTTGCAGAGTGACGTGGCAGTTCAAGACCCACTTCGGCTATTTAGGGCTACGACACTTCGAAGGTCCGAAGAACTGTGATCTCTTTCAGTTGCAATCCCCAAGAGTGCAATCTCCAGGAGTGACGTGGTGGCCTGATGTCATATCGCTAACATGTTGCAGAAAGAAGGGTGACATGTGTCACTTGAAATAGTACAAATGACAGATGAAAATATGCTTGAAATGAGTGCAACGTATCATGATAGGAGAGTGTCACACGTCATTGTTGAGGAAAATATATGAAATAATCTTACTCAAGCATTTTTAGATTTCTCTTAGCTAAATAAAAATAGACGAGAATATCACCCTATGTTTATAGCCATAAAAAATAAATTCCTAACTCACAAGTATTGATTACAAGTGCTTAGGCTAGTCTTTTTCACAATTAAAAGCTTGTTGGAAAATTCATTTTAATATGATTTTCTGAATATAACAGTTGTTGAAATAAATGTAGAGACAGAAGTAAAGACACCAAGATGATAATCAAGACAGATGATACATAAATAAATCCTTTGTTTCATTCCAATTCCTCAAAGAGTCATTCTCTTTACAAAATTTCATACATAAATTTCGGAACAAAGTCAAACTTAGACATCCCCGATGGAACATACAAAAGGACCTCTGATAGAAAATAAAAAATTGAACTCTAAAAGTTGGATCAGCTTGCCACAGATTGTTGCCCACTCGACTCTGCACAATAGCCTTTGTCATTCATGAAAACTAATTCACAAACAGACAAGTCTACATAGACTATCAAATATAGATCAACACCTCTGAAAAACAAGTGTCAGAATGATGTAATTCAACCTTGAATCTTGTTGTCTAGAATAAGACCCTGCTATCATAAAAATAATTAGGCTCATGATAAATTAAGGAATGAATGAAAACTGAACTATCTCAACATAAACTCAAAGAGAAAACCTTAGTATGCTTCTCCTTATATCCTCCCCTTGTTCCTCTCCTTCCCTTGCCTTTAAACAAATTAGAATTGGTTGAAGTAGTTGAACTACCTCATTAGTTAAGTTAAAAAACCCAGCCAACTTTTTAGTTAATGGGGGGAAAGTAATAAATCATAATAAGGGATCTATTTAAATAAATAATAACTAGTAGGTGGAACCCCTTGTGACTCCCTTTAGTTCTTAACATTCATAACATAACTAGTTAATTAAGCAAAACACCCCTCCTTGTGACTCCCATCATCACATTCACATTTGACAATTTATCTCATTGATGTTTGAAATTATTTTCAAAAAATATATTACTCATATATCCAAAGAAAACATGTTTTCCAAAACTCCTGAAGTCAACTGTCATCAACAACAAATAAAATAAAACTCAAAAACCATATTTCCCACTTTGAGATGCAATCCTTCCTTGATTGTTGATGTCACCCTTTGATTTTTCTGAATTTTCCTTTGGCTATGCTGAGCCTTTAGGCCTAATCTCGTTGATCATGTGAGAACAATCATCCCTCAAAGGAATCCATGAAGACACAGATTTATCAGAGCCATTGGAGGGTGAGGAAGGGGCATCACTAGATTTTATTTTGTGAGGGGCATGGTGGGCCTCAGTTTTCAATCCCTGGCTAGCATGGGAGGACTGCATTGGTGAGTGGGAAGGGGCAACTTGAAAAATTTGATTGTTAGGCAGGGGAGAAGGTAAGGACAAATTGGGCCAACCAGGATGTTGGGAGACTGTCAGACGAACAATATCTTGCCATCCGTTATTTTTGGAACTTCGGGTTGCAATGAGACATGAGGGAGCACGAGAATACCAGGGGCTTGTGGAGCTTGGAAGGGAGGCCTTTCAGGCGTAGGTTGGACCTCTCCTTTCCCAATCCAATTGAAAACTCCGGCCTGAAACAAATGGCCTAACTCTTGCGAATCAATGTCAAAGTGTACAGAGAATCTTGGCCTTCTTGGGCCTCTGTTCCAATTACCTCTCCATCAGTTTCCTCTGCCATGGCTACCTCGACTTAAAAAACTCATTCCTGCATGTATGATTAATTAACAAATAGTCCTTTTAACATCCATACATGACAACTCTTAAAAAATATGAAATATATTTTGGCTCAACAATATATAAGACTCATGCAATCCAATCCATACAAATTGTTTAACTGTCGTCTATGAGCAGGGGGTGAACAAAGGTTCTGCGATATATGAGGGGTTTGTATTGAGCGAAAAATGATAAAATGAGGGGGAAAAGAAACATGGTTACTGCTCAAAGACAACGATAATAAACTGTAATGCAAACCAAAGAAAATATTACTGTGATCCAACCAAGAAAATGTGACTTCAAACTGCTTTAATACATAATTCTTCTTGACTATAATTAAATTTTTGAACAAGGAGTGAAAAATGAACGTGGGAAGGCAATGAGGTTGTAATTAGGGAAAATAGAAATAATTATAGGGAAAGAGAGTGGATATTGTTCATAAAATTAATTAAGTAATCCATAAAACCATTCTGTAAAAGGAAAAAACACACACCAAATGACTATTTTGACCCAAAAAACAACTACTTTGTACAATTCAAACAATTTTGTGCATTAACTTGCTCATTGTTCGTAATCAAATATTTAACACAGTGTCATCAAACAAGACAATATGCATTCCACAACAACCTGTAGGGGAGCTTTGTTTCTTCTCACTTATCCATTTAATAATTTAAAACAATTCCCAAATGAATACAAAGTCAATTATTTCCACTCTATTCAACACCAACTTATCAACCACTGCCCACGAATTATTCAATCATCAAATACAAACACAAAAATCGTGCTTGATTTCATCCTCTAATTCATTTAATAATTGAATTGTAATGAGATTATACTCTCATAGATCCTCTGCCTATCTCTGATATGAAACATGATATTCATCAAAACACATAACATACAACCAAATACAAGCTTCAATATTTTAAAAGAAAAGATCTTGACTTGCCATTTAAACTCATAGACAACCATCACCATTCAACACATACTGTGCTGTGGAATACACATACATCCGAAAAAAATGCAAGATAATTTCTGTGACTGTACATGTTCAATCATTCTGAATCTAAACATCCACAGTGCAGAGCTATCAATCCAATACAACGAGGCAACAACAACATGCACGATATCATAACACACATCAATCAAATTGCAACAAAGCCATATTAAAAAACCCGTGACCCTCTTTGATGGCTCAATCAAATAATATCTATAACATATACAGTAGATGGCCATGCCATGATTACCACTATTGTAACACTCCATTTGGAAATTAAAACACATAGTCACAACAATCATTAACTCATATTAACATGATGTAGGAACACCACACATACCCACGCATCACGAATGAAGCATCGATGTGCATTAATCAATTGTAAACTAATGTTGGGTTAACAATTCAACAATTGTAATGTAAGAGATAGCGACTGTGCATTCAAATAAATTCTCCAATTAACCAATTACCATGCTGAGTTTATCAATTTCATTGTCATAATAACCAATGTAATGACTGAATACCAAAACCAACACCAACATCAACATAATCAACAGAGACGAGCCAAAAATCGAACACTGTTGACAATACACCAAAAACTCATAACAACCAACAGTATACCCGATGACCATAATAATTTTCTCTATCAAAACCCGGGCTTGAGAAAACAAGGGTTTGCTCTATGGACCAACACAGGGATACATGGAGTCGACTCCCATCATCGAGTGAGAATCTCTTAGACCAATGGTCCACACACAGGGTATACCACAATTAATTTCGCAGATAGGGTGATAATTCCTGTGATAGGAGAGACTATGAACATAGGATCAAGGCTTTATTCTGGTTTTATAAAAACACTTATAACACACAGGGTATAACCCCTATGGCTTTCCCAATCAACTCGAGAATGATGAGATAGGACAGGGCCGAGAAATAACAGTCAACTTAAGAAATCCCTTTGGAAAAACAACCATCACAACCCACTGCGCAGCATTAGTAACATGAGAAAACTCATACAATGTGCAGTGACACAAGGCATTTCAAACCCAATAAACCCCATAACAGAAAACAAGAGGGTAAGGTGATAAGAAAGTGTGGAGACGGCCAACCAATTTGGACTGAATAAAAAACCTTTAACCAAGACCAACAAGGATGACAAAGGTCCGTCATGGTTTCTAACACCCAAAATGCTCAATAAAACTGTGACTCCAATCATTACTGCAATGAAACCCACACCAACCATCCATTTCAGAAAAATATCACCAATTTACACAGTTGCTAGACTTAAGGAAAGAACAAACCCATACATACCGAGCCACTATCTATTTCATAACCAGAGCAAATTCATGGATGGAAAAAATACATACCTATAACCAAGAGCACCTTAAAAATGCGAGTTGGCTGAGCGGTTCTTCCTCTGCTTGAAAGTCGGAGCCTAACCACAAAAATCATAGTTGAACAATAGCCCAACTAGGGTGGTGGCCAGTAGAAAGAGTAAGGGTGACGTGTAGTAAATGCACGTCACCTCCACCCCCAGTCAATTAATTCCTCAGTACACGCCAACTGGCTTCCCATTAACTCATTCAATTAAACCATGTATCGAAACCATCACCCACTAATTTCCAATAGCGTGACCCATATCACATTTATCCATTTCCAACTTATGCCATAACATAAATCAACCATGTTTCAAATAACTCAATCAAATCGCATAACTATTAACTTGTTAGCTAGAATTAACTATGATCATTTCAATTTCAATGCATGTAGAGTAGTATATTAGCATAGATTAATTCCTTCCCTTTGCATGTTGTTACATTGCTTTTATTTATTTCCCACTGCTCTTATATATTATTATTAACATGTCTCTTGTGCAAGTGTCCCAATAATGGATCCAAGAACAGATAGAAATGATAACAATGGATAACATAGGTCGTTGTAACATAAAATTTGAGCCTAGAGAAGCAGAAAAAATGCATAACATGCCTTATCCATCATCCAATTGTCGCAATTAGAACCAACACATAATAAGCCCTGAGCATCACCAATAAAAACAAGATCTCATCAACCATGTAGCAATGTCGAATAGTGGCACAAACATCAAATAAGAACCAGATATTATCTCCCAATCTACAAGGGGCTCCAACCTACTAGTGCTATTTATATTGTTAGCTTATAATAATAGGATTTATCAATACTTTGTGGGAAAAAAACCTCGTTGCGATTTTAATCATCAACAGTCATGATAGAAGAGTTCCACGCGTCTCAACTGATGGACGCTATGTCTCTTCGGCTCTTCGAGGTTTGAGAGTTCTTGAATGCAAAGTATGGATACCTCCTGGAGGGCCAAACTCGCGAAGTGATTAGCCAGTGCTTATCACTAATTAACCTGGGATTAAGTTGTGTTTAACATTTGGTGTTTCGACACTTTGACAGTTCGAGATTTTTTGAAGAAGATGAGCTCAGACGTTTCGACATTCATGAGTTTTTGATAAATATGAACTTGGACGTTTCGACGCTAAAGTCGCGGAGTGGAGTTTGTGTAACTCTATGGTTAAACCTCTCACCTTTCTGGAACCCCGAATGTACGAGAGCCATTGATCTAATCAGCCTTTTGGATCTTTACCGTTGAAAATTTAACCTGTATTTTCTCACAATCTGAGCCTGAAAATCACTGCTCCGAATTGCAACGTTTTGTTCACGAGCGTTCTTTGTGCATACAAAAAGGATTGGTCGACCTACTATGATCTCAATCAATGGAAAGCATGATGACAAGTATTCCAAACCAAATCATGACATGTAATTATCCTTCAAGAAAAACATAAACAAAATGTGCAAAGATTCAATCAAGAAAGAAAACCATAAAAACCAAGTCATTTAGAGAGGGAAATTGACTCAAACAACCAAAACGGGAATGATTTTCAAGAATTTATAGGGAAAATGAGGTAGGAGAGGCAGGGGTGTAGACTTAGGTCTCAACATTGGCTCCAACTGGGGATAACGCTTCCCTGTGAGGTGCTAAGAACAGTAGATCAAGTGCCTTACCTCTCAAAACCTCGCTCCCACTTCTTGTAACTTACCTTTGTTTCAGTATACCATCCATGTATATCTGCTTCTACTGCCCATATTTAGAGATGGTGCCAATTTATCTTTTCCTTGAAAAGAAGATCAAACCAACAACACTAACACCCCAGTTCCTTTGTTGGGCTATGTAGTCTTTATTCACACACAAACTAACTAAAAATGAAATGCTCAAATGAAGAGCTTATTCAAAAGAAAACGAAAAAGGAAAGAAACTATGCTACAAGAGGGAACTTTCCTCGTACTTTTAAGAGAAATAGCGTTTCAGGAAGCACCCATTTACTGAGCCCCCAAAATTTCAGTGTTGTCTAGATTGTGTAAAAAAAATGTATTCTTTTTCAGAACCTCAACCACCTTAAAAGGACCAAACTAGAGGTTATCGAACTTACCATGCTTGGAATTTTCTTCCCTTCTGGCATCCCACCTCAGGACCAGGTCTCCTTCTCAAAATATCTCCTTCTTGGTTTTCTTTTCAAAGGCCAATTTGATCTTGCTCTGGTATGATTTAGTGATCTAACTTAGTGCTTCCCTTTTTTGTTGAACCTCTATAACCTGAAATATTCTCCTTTGGATATCATTTGGCTCCTCCATTTCTTCCTATAGGAATTTCAAAACTGGTAGACCATGCTGAGTGGGGAAGACATCATCTATCCCATAGAATAGCTGAAATGGTGAGGTTCCCAAGGATCTCTGGGTGCTGATCTTATAAGCCCACAAGGCATACTTAATTTTAGAGTCCCATGATTTCTTGTTTTCAGTGAGATTTTTTTTGATGATCCTAATGAGTGTCTTGTTTGATAACTCGACCATCCCATTCCCCTGAGGATAATAGGGCATGGAATGTGTCAAGGTGATGTTATGGCTGCCACAGAAGTCGATCATGGATTTGGACTTGAATTCCTAGGCATTGTCTATTATAAGATTTCTAGGGCAACTGAATCTGGAAAAGATATTGGTTTCCAAAAAGTTCATAATCACCTTGTCAGTAGCATTCTTGGTGGGCACAACCTCGATCCATTTGGTAAAGTAGTCAGTGGTAGTGAGGATCCACTTATGATACCCACTAGAGGGTGGATTTATCTCACCTGTGAAATCTAATCCCCATTGCTGAAAAGGGCCACTGGAAGTGGTAGGTTTCAGGGGAAATGAGAGTAATTTCTTCTTTCCTGCAAACTTTTGACATTCATTGCATGCCCTTACTGTGGTGAATACATCTAATAAAAGGGTGGGACAGTAGTAACCTACCCTTAGGATCTTGAGGGTTGTATATTTCCAATGTTGGTGTCCCCCACAAACTCCCCTATGCATATCTGTTGTGACTTGCTTAGGTTCATTTTCATCAAGACACTTTCATAGGATGCCAACATGATCCCTCCAATACATGTTCTGATTTAAAATGCATAATTTTATGGCATTTAATTTGAGAGACCCGGCCCTCGTATTTTTCAAATCTAGTGGGAATTATAGATGATTCAGAAAGTAAATAACATCTCTGTGCTAAGGTGAAGAAGAGTAGTTTTCAAATACCTGCATGCTTCCTTTTCCAGACTGTGTCATGGGTGCATTGGATTGGGTGAAGGTATGATGTAATTCCAACACCTTATAGTTTGATTCTGATAAAAACTTGGCAAGTCCCTACCCCTTGATCAACTTGGTGGGTTTTATGTGCAGGTCATACTCCAACAATTTGACAATCCATTTCCCTCTCTTCCCTTCATTGTCTGGCTGGACTAGAATTTCTTTGACACTGTTGCTAGGAACATAAGTTGTTATACTACACTGTAACATATACACCTTGAAGGATTTCAATTCTTTAACCAACCCATAGGCCTACTTTTATAATATGTCATACTTCAGCTCAACATCTCAGAGGGATTTTCTGAAAAAGGGTATGGGCTATTCATGACCTTCTCGATTCTTTTGCAGTAGCACAACAACAATGATTTCCTCGGAGGCGAAAGAAAATATAAAGAACTTTTTGGCCTAGTTAGGGATGACTAATACATGGGATTCAATCAAAGATTGTTTGATCCTTTGGAATGATGATTTTTTCTTCTGTGACCACTTGATAACATCATCTTTCTTTAGCATGTTGGTGATAAGCCTTATGATTTAAACAAAGTTTGGCACAAAGTGCCTTAATAAATTTATTCTTCCTATAAAAGACCGAATAGACTTCTTATTTACGAGGATTGAAATTTATTGAATGGCCTCCACTCTCTTAGGGTCTATTTTTATTCCTCTTGCTGACATGATGTGGCATAGGAGCTTACCCTTTGGCATAGAAAATTGGGACTTCCTGGGATTCAAAGAGATCCCATAGCTTCTGCATTTTTGGAAAATATGCTTAAGGTGTTGTAAATGCTCATCATCTAATTTGGAGAAAATGGTAATTTCATCCAAATATATAACCATAAATTTGTCTTTTTCCCCCACGAAGGCTACGTCCCTAGCCCTCTGAAAGGTGGCCCCTACGTTCATCAACCCAAAGGGAATTTTGTCGTACATGAATGTTCCCCACAGAGTGGTGAATGTTGCATTTTCTTTGTCTTCTTCACATATTGTTATATGGTTATAACCAGAGTACCCATCCATCAAGGAAATCCTATGAGCACCTACTACCCTTTGCAAAATATGGTCCATATTGGGCAGGGGGTAGTTTTCCTTTAGAGAACACTTGTTGAGATTTCGAAAATCAACACACAAGTATATTTCCCCACTCTTTTTTCTCATAGGTACCAAGTTGGCCATCCAATCTGAGTACCTCAAGGGAACAATAATTCTAGAATCAAGCATTCTTTTCATCTCTTTTTCAATTATGGACATCAACATGGGATTAAATTTCCTGATCTTCTGTCTGAATAGCTTAGAAATAACCTTCAAAGGGATCTTGTGTTGAATGATCTTGGTGTCAAATGTCTTCAAATCCTCATACAACCATGCAAAAATATCATCAAATATTTTCATGAGGCTGACATACCTGTCTTTCTTTTCTGGAGGTAGTGCCTTGGACAATTTGACTATTTTGGGATTTTTAGCAGTCCCAATTTTGTAGTCCATCACTTCCTCTTCTTGATTTTTTATGGCAGCTCCTCTGGAGACATCATGACTGCCAAATAACCTTTCCAGTGGCACTAGACCCCTGGGGGTGTGGTTCATTTTAAGTTCCACAATGTTGTGGCCAACCACTTTGTTCAAAAAATGGGATGTATGTTGATTCTCTGATTCATCATCTTCACCTTCTTTATCTATTGAGATGTTGGAGAATTCTTCTATGGTATGTAGAAATCTTTGTAGATCCAAATCATTGCTAAAGACTTGCCAGTTCTTTATGTTGTCTGGTATGGTTGTCCTATGTATGACTTCCACCTGATACTTAATATTTGGGCCAATGGGAGGTCTGAAGGTGATGGAAACCAATGCCAAAGAATCTGCCTTCTGATTTGCCTATCTAGGAATGAAGGAGATATTAAATGCCATAAAGAAGTTGTCAACTAGGTCCCAAACCTCGTTCATGTATTTTCAGAGCCTCTATTTCTTATCTTGATATATGTTCTTGAATTGATTGATGATTAACTCAAAATCACCAAAGATTGTCAAAATTTCGATGGCCATTTCTTTAGCAGCCCTCAATCTGAGTATTAGAGCTTCATACTTGACTATATTGTTAGTAGTCTTTAATTCCAGCTTATAAGAGAGCGTTATAACCTCATGCGTAGGGGAAATGAGGAATATAACATCCCCATAACCTTCTTTTGATGAAGAGTCATCAAAATACATTTGCCACACTTTGTTCTATTGATCTGTCAAAGGTTGATCCTTGCATTTGGTGACTGTAATTTCTGGTTCGTCACCATCTAGATGAAAAAAAGATGAGCTGATGTCTTCCTCAACAACATAAATTTGGTGATTTCTTGGATTCTAATGGTCGCTGAAAATATAGGCCAATCTGACCTCTCTGTATAACCTCCTTTTCTCTCCTCCGAAAATAGGGATGGGGGCATATGTGAGGTCCATTTGTAATGATCCCCCAACCTTCTTGGCCCACGACCTGGACAAAAGCATACCAAACTTAGGGGAAATTTCAACCACAACGATGTCCATCACTACACTCTTCATGGGTAACTGTGCCAAAGAAACCACTGTATCTTTTTATTAATCCCAAAGATTTGAATTTTTTGGAGTCAAAGGAGTAAAGTTATTGGTAGGGATTGGTGATCTCCAAACCTAGTTCTTCCATCACAACCTTAGGCATGACATTGTGTGAGGTACCTGAGTCCATGAGACAGTTATGTAGGATATTTTCATGGACATTTAGAGATATGTAGAATGGTGGAGAAGCATCAGAGCCATCCTAAATGTGTGGGCCCACAATAATGGATGGGTTCTCATCCTACAGACTAATTACATCATAAGTTACAACAGAAGTAGGTGGCCACATAACCTTCATAATGGATTATTTTAAAGGCTCATTTTTCAATAATTCTGACAGAGGTACACAGATCTTGATCTTGCTCAACTCATGATCTAGGCTGAAATATGATTGTGACCTATCAACTTCATTTACTTCTGGGACAACAAGTCTGAAAGGAGGATGCTGGTGAGCTTTAGCCACTGCACCCTTGCTTGGATTTGGCTTGGGAGGAACCTCTGTTTTTTACGTTCTGATAAGAGGTGGTGGCTTTGGGAGTGCCTGTTCTAGGCCTCAAGTCATATTTATTTTGTGTCTGGCCTTGAATAACTCCCTCTTCCCATATCTCAACATCAAACTGATTTGACAGTTGGTCTACCTCATAATATTGTTGTGTTAAGTGGCTGGTGTAAAAATCTATTTCAATGAAAAGTACAACAACATCATCCACAACATCACTATTTGCATCCATCTCCTCAATCTGATTATTTTGGAAAGGAGGTACTACTCTTTGGTCAACAACATTCCTCCTCTCTCTCTGCATTATTTGAGGGGCATCATTCGACCTTATAAACTGGTTAGGATTTATGTTTCCAACCCCTTGAAAAGCTCTGTTTGGTTGTTTAGATTCTGATTTCAGCTTAGCTATATTAGATAACAAATCCTTCAAATTTTTGTTCATTTCATCAAGTTTGGGATCATATGTGGTTGGGTTAGAGGAGGCAGGGGAACCCTCCCTCTGTTTCTTCTTATCTTTTTCAGATCTAGTCTTTAACTGTTCTGATTCCAAGATGTTAGATTCCACCTCAATGGATGATTCTTGAATGGATAGCAAGGTAGTGGATATTCTCTCCCTCAACATAAGAGAGATTTATGCATCAAATGCATTGGCATAAGTGATCTTGGAAGAGGATTCAGTTGGTTTTATCTCATCTGAGACCCTACCATACATCTTATTAAATCCCTTGGTGAAGTCCAAAATAGACTCATCGTTCTTTCTCTTGTGGGCCCAAAACTTAGTGATGTAATACATATAATCCATTCTATCTCCCCATTGCTTTATGAAAGCTTCATCCAACGCATCAATATCTGTAATGGAGGCTAGAGGGAGGCCCCGAAACCATTTCCTTACTTGTTAAGCCCTAAATAGTGGCTCATTACCCCTTAATTGGGGCATATTACATTAGTAATTTTATTTTATTTATGTCGGCTTTAGTCCATTAGTTGTAATTATATCTCTTAGTCTCCTATATATACCAAGGAGACATTTTCATTTGGAATCATCTTGTAATTGAACATTTATGTGGGCATAAGGAGGTTTCCCCCTCAAAGAGGATTATTATCTGAATTTATCTCTTTTTCAAGGTGTTGAGTACTTATTCTGAGGTTTTTATATGATATATTGATATTTGGTTCCTAACATAAGGTATCATATCTCAAGGTCTTGGGGTTTCGCTGCTACATCTGAGAAACCTTGGAATTTTGCTATAACTTTTTTTCTACAATGATTTAGAAGGAACGACTTGGAGGATATTTAGTATATGGATGAATGTACGTTGGGTTAAAATTTCAGCTCATGAGGCCTTATAATTTCGGAGATACAACCTTTCTAATATAGCTCTCTGGAATCATCCTGAATTGAGGCATTGCGGAATTTTCCCTATAAACTTTGTTCTGTAACATTTCAGACCCTGATATCTAGAGGATATTCACATAAATTAGTAGGGTATCTATGGTAACAATTTCAGATTATAGGTCATCTTACATTTGTAGATACACCTTGTGGAAGATAGGGTATATGACTAGTCCTATTGACTAATCTCAAGCAGGTGTTCTGGGTAAAACAATCATAACTTCTTCCTAGAGTATCCAAATTGAGTGAGACTAGTTGCATTGGATAGTGGACAGACCGTAGTAGTTCTGGTACGAGGGTAAAAATTTTATATCAATTATTTTGTACGGGGCACGCTATACAAATGAGATCTCCTGGAAAGGAAAACAATCAACAAGTTGTGCGGAAGTTACTGTAAATTCCACTTGGCACATCCAATTTTGATCAGACCTGTGGCATTGCAGAGAAGAAATATCAGAGACCTAAAAAAAGGAAAATTTCATACTCAGAAGGGCTGAAATTTTGGAGATACAATAAAAGGAATATTGTCTAGCAGAACCACCTCAAAATCAAGGTTTAAAGTGATACTTGGCCAACATGCCACCAAAAAAGGGAAATTCTACACCAAATAAGCCTCCAGACAATCCTACTTGGACTCTTGATGAAGGTGAAGAATTGCGTAGGGACATAAATGATTTACAAAATAAGACAATAACAAAAAATGAACTATAATAGATGGAAGCTAAGTTGGAGGCAAAGATGGATGGTTTAAAAGAGGAGATCATGGAAGGATTGAAAAATCTCGTAATAGAGAGGACACCTGAAAGTGAAAATGTATCCCATGAAATTCATGATGAGGACACAAGGAAGGTGAATCAAGAATGGAGAAAATCCAACTTTGGGTTGAAGACCAACCACGTACCTAAGATCAATATGAGGAAGTTTGAAGGCAAGGACCCTATCACATGGATACTTTAGTTGGAACAATTCTTTGATCTACATAATGTGCCACATACACAAAAGGTATGAATTGCATATTTATATTTAGAACCCAATCAATTTGTATGGTATCGATGGATTTATTCTCGCAAATGACTTGTCACTTGGACAATTTTCACGGAAGAAATGATAGCACACTATGAGGATACAAGGAGAAATACCTTCTTTAGCCAATTGATAAATCTCAAGAAAAATGGTTATGTTACAGGGCACATTGAGAACTTCCAAATATTGAATATAAAGGTAAAAAATATTCCAGATGAGCACTTTATTGATGTATTCGTAGGAAATTTAAGAGATAACATTCAACATGAGGTTCGCCTTTGGGAACTCAAATCATTGGAGAATGCATTTAGGGTGGCAAGAAATGTTGAAAGTAAAAATATGGCTATGGATACTACAAGGACCAGTCCTAACATCTATAGAGAGAATAATGCTCCTTCTTCTAAAACACCTCAACTTACAAGGTTGACACCTCAACAATTGGAGGAAATAAAAGAAAAAGGTTTATGATTTAATTGTGACAACAAGTACAGTAAGGGACATAAGTGTGGTGAGAAGAAATTATTCTACATAGATTGTGAAGAGGAAAAAGAAAAAGAACAAGAACCATCTCAAGATGAAAATGTAGAAGAAATTTCGTTTGAAGAGTTGAATCCCACGATATTGTGTAATGCATTGACTAAAATTAGAACTCCTCAAATCCTAAAGATTGAAGGATATATCAAAAAGTAAAAGGTAGTAGTCCTAATTGATTCTGGCAGTACTCATAATTTCATTCACTATAAATTAGCCAAAGGTCTCAATTGCCTTGTATATCCAGCACCAGAGTTTCAAGTAATGATTGTAGATGGAGGAACTATCAATTGCTCAAGAAAATGCAATAAGATCAATCTTACTATGGGGGAATATGTAATGAATAGTCCAATGATTGCTATACCCATGGGTGGTGCT
>ML803258.1:222770-238541 GCA_009831015.1 Picea engelmannii
GTTGTACTAGGAATCCAATGGTTACAATCATTAGGAACAATGGCTTTTAATTTTCAAGAATTTTTCATGAAATTTTCATTGGAAGGAAAAGAAATTGAGTTAAGAGGTATCACAGGGAAACCCAGTAAGGTGATAAGCTCTAATGACATGACAAAATTATTGAAAAAGGGGCATCAAGGTCTTATTGCACAACTATGCTCACTAGATTTTCAAACATCTAAGCCATCTATTCCTCTAGATCTCCAAGGGATAATTGATAAGCATTCCAAAGTATTTGAAGATATTCCCAAAGGTCTTCCACCCACTAGAAATAATGATCATGATATTCACCTAATTCCTGGGAGTGTTCCTCCTAACATAAGGCCATACAGATACCCTTATGCCCAGAAGAGTGAAATTGAACGCATGGTTGAATAAATGTTAGAGGATGGCATTATTAGACCTAGCCAAAGTTCTTACTCTGCATCGATGGTAATGATATTCAAGAAAGATGGCTCATGGCATATGTGTCCAGATTATAGAGAGCTCAACAAGATAACTATTAAAGATAAGTTTCCCATTCCCATCATTGATGAATTGTTAGATGAACTACATGGAGCAATCTATTTCACAAAGTTGGATCTCTGTTCAGGGTGTCATCAGAATAGAATGAAGGAAGAAGATATCCCAAAAACAACATTCTAAACTCATGAAGGGCATTATGAATTTTTGGTCATACCTTTTGGCCTTACAAATGCACCTTGCACATTCCAAGCGTTTATGAATTCCATTTTCAATCCCTTCCTTCAAAAATTTGTGTTAGTATTTTTTGATGATATACTAATCTATAGCAAGTCTTGGGAGGATTATGTGTGACATGTTGACAAGGTGATACAACTACTAAAGGAGCAACAAATATATGCCAAACCATCCAAATGTTTCTTTGGAGTGAAGGAGGTAGAGTATTTGGGTCATATTGTATCTCATGAAGGTGTCAAGGTAGACCCTAACAATATTAAGGCCATGATGGACTAGCCAATTCCCAAAACATTGAATAATCTTAGAGGATTTTTGGGTTTGACAGGTTACTACCACAAGTTTGTTCTACACTATGGAAGAATAGAAACACCTTTAACAACACTAACTAAGAAGGATGCATTTTCATGGAATCCAGAGGCAACTAAAGCTTTTGAACAACTTAAAGAGGTGATGTGAAAAGCTCCTGTCTTGACCACTCCAGACTTCACAAAAAGATTTATTGTGGAATGTGATGCCTCGAGAAATGGAATTGGTGTTGTCCTAATGCAAGAAGGAAGGCCCCTGGAAAGGGTCAAGAAGGAATTTTTTTGGGATGGCTTTAAAAATGATGTTCAAAGGTTTGTGGTAGAATGTTGGGTTTGCCAAAAAAATAAGGTGGAAACAATTAAGACCCCAAGTCTTTTACAACCATTAACCATCCCAAGTCAGCGTTGGGAGGAGGTTTCCATGGATTTCATCACAGGGTTACCAAAGTCTGAAGGAAAGAGTGTCATCATGGTGATTGTTGATAGACTGACCAAGTACGCACACTTTTGTGCACTCTCTCATCCCTTCAAAGCTAGTATAGTTGCCACCACATTCATGGAGACAGTTCAAAAGCTACATGGCAGCCCAAATATTATTGTAAGTGACAGAGATCCCATATTCATTGGACATTTTTGGACATAATTATTTTCTTGTTTGGGTACTCAATTGGCTCATAGTTCATCCTATCATCCTCAATATGATGGACAAACCGAGATAATGAACAAATTTTTGGAAGGATACCTTCGTTGCTTTGTCTCTGATAAACAAACACAATGGTTCAAATGGTTACCCTTGGCATAATGGTGGTATAACACTTCCTTTCATACTGCAACAAAAATGACACCATTTATGGAGCTCTATGGATACCACCCTCCTTCCATCACTTCTTCTCTAAATAAAAATCTAAGGTTCAAGCAGTGGAAGATCACATTGAGCATCAACAATAACTTCTCCAAATATTAAAGGACAACCTGACCATGGCACAAAATCACATGAAATAACAAGTAGATCAACATCTTAGTGAAATAAGTTTTGAAGTAGGGGATTGGGTGTTTTAAAGACTACAACCATACAAACAGATGTCCCTCAAGCAAGCCAAGAAGGATAATAAATTATCACCAAAGTACTATGGCCCTTATAAGGTGTTGCAAAAGAATGGTACTATGGCATACAAATTGGAGTTGCTTGCATCTTCACGAGTACACCCAGTTTTCCATGTTTCACAATTAAAGAAGGTTATAGGTGACGTTATCCCAGTTCAAACTATATTGCCAGAACTTGACGAGGAAGGAAAAATCATATTGGAGCCTGAAGCCATCACTGACACAAGAATTCGCCAGTTGAAGAATAGATCCATTTCAAAGTATCTCATTAAATGGAGGAAACTATCGGCTAAAGATTCCACTTGGGAAGATGAGTCTTTTATACAGAAGCATCCAGAGTTACTCAAGCATTGCGAACAACACTTGTCTCAAGGGGAGGGGCATGTTAAGCCCTAAATAGTGGCTCATTACCCCTTAATTGAGGCATATTACATTAGTAATGTTATTTTATTTATGTCAGCTTTAGTCCATTAGTTGTAATTATACCTCCTAGTCTCCTATATATATACACCAAGGAGACATTTTCATTTGGAATCATCTTGTAATTGAACATTTATGTGGGCATAAGGAGGTTTCCCCCTCAGAGAGTCTTATTATCTGAATTTCTCTCTTTTTCAAGGCATTGAGTACTTATTCTGAGGTTTTTCTATGCTATATTGATATTTGGTTTGTAACATTACTTCCCCATCGAGGATTTGAACAAACAACCTCATCCACACATCTGCATAGTCAATGTTAAAGTTGTCTGCAAAGCTGCAAAAGGATACCATATGTTCCTCAGCTGTGACATCCCCTTCCCCATTATATCTTGGTAAATGTTTCATGTAATCTATGGCTTGGTGTGCATGTAAGCCTACAAGAAACACTACGGGTGCATATCTGGAAGCAATTATGGCATCCATCCTATTAGCAGCCATTGTTTGGGTGATAGGGATCTGAAGATTGATTGGAGATACAGGGGTGGACCCTGGGTTGGATGATGAAGTAGAGGCAGGAGTTGAAGGTGTCTGCGGTTCCTTGGAATTGTGATTATCAGGGCTAGAAAATTCAAGCTGCTTGTGATGATGAAGAACAATAGATTCTTGAGGTGCAGCTTTACCCTTGAGGGGCGAGGTATATATCTGAGCTAAGTTGGATTTTCTTAGTTGTATTTATGGCTCAGAGACTACTGTGTCCTTATCAGGGTTAGGATGAACCTCAATGGCTCTGGTGTGATCATATTTGGATTTCTTGAGTCCTTTTCTGGGAGCCAGTATTTCGTTTTTGAAGTTTACTCAGTGGAGTTGCTAGGTGAAATATGGAAGTCTAAAAGTGTTTGATATTTGTTCACCATCAAAGGTTAGATATGATCATTTTCATTCTCCCAGGGAAATATTGCTTCATTACTCCATTCCATGGCAAGAACGCCAGAAGATGTTGGTCCTAAAGTCTGCACCTGACTGCTAAAGGGAAGAGCTAGGCCACCTTAAGTTATGAATGGTTGGTTTTTTTATTTATGGGTCAGTTAGAGGGTTGGTTTACAAAGACATGCACATGGTTGGGTTGGCCAAATGAGATGGACGAGGGTCCTCCTTGGCTGGTGGCACACTAAGGACAGACAAGTGAGACAATAAAGGTAAGAAATAAAGAAAAACAACAAACCATTCAATGAACAATCCCCTGCTAGACGTTTAAGTCTTAAAATTTCATTTCAAGCATTAAACATGTACCAAAACACAATTATTCCCACATGTTACAAAAAAAACAAATATTCATCAAATCATAGTTGTTATCACAGATTGCATATTAATAAATAAAAGTTATACAATAACTGAAGGAAAAGAGATGTACTTCATACAAATCAAAACTATATTCAAGATAAGAGAAACACATACGAATTTGGACACAAACACATTGTCATCAATAGTATATTCACCATGTAGAGAGATTTAATCCATGCACATAACGGGTACAACCAGTTGTTGTATTGATCTTTTCCTCCCAAAAATCGAACCCCTCTAACATACAAAATATGCCTATTTATCACAATTGTGGAGGCCCTCGACCAGTGTGGAACTTAGTCTTAGCTCTACACATCGGCTATAAAAAAACTTATTAACTTAACTAAAAAACACTACTGGAGTATGTTAATGAATACTCCGAACTTGACTTAACAAAAAAGGAGTGGTTCTTATCACACAAAAAATACCACTTATTATGCCTGAATTTAAAAGAGTTTTGCAATTAAACAACCAAAAACCGCTACTTAGCAATGAAATTAGACAGATGTGTATGATGGAGTGAACCGATATTTGACAAAAAATGACCAGGAGTAACATAACTGAGTTTTGTATTGAGCACTGGCATCCATGCATGTTGTTGGAGGCCACTGGAGATAACTGGGTATGTTGGCAGTGTTTTTCCCCTACTTATCCCATGGAGGAAAGAAGCAATTCATATGGAATTTTATGGAGTCTATGATATTCTTTCTACAATTTGGACGTGTAGTTTCCCCAATTCTGGTTTGGCACCCCTTTTTAAACATTTCAAAATGTGCAATAAATGTGGGTGAGACACTTCAGAAATCTAACGGTCGGGGGATTTGGAGCATAGGATATTCATATCTCCTGGAGGCCTGAAATCCCAGAGTCATTAACCACCACTTATTGTTAATTAACCCAGGATTTATCCTTAAACATTTGGTGTTTCGACACTTCAGCAATTTGGGGGTTCAGGAGTTGTGAATGTTGATTTTGAGAATATCTCAGAGTCACAATGATGCAGAGCGACGTGGAAGTTCGAGACCCACTTCGGTTGTTCAGGGCTCTGACACTTCGAGGCTTGGACACTTCGGAGGTTCGGAGAACTATTCTCTCTTTGAGTTGAAATCCCCCAGAGTGCAATCTCCTAGAGTGAAGTGGTGGCCTGACGTCATATCGTTGACATGCCATAGAAAGAAGGGTGACACGTGTTACTTGAAATAATACATATGACAGATCCAAATATGCTTGCAATGAATTTCATGTTTCATGATAGGAGAGTTCCACGCGTCATGATAGAAGAGTTCCACACGTCTCAACTGATGGATGCCACATGTCTCGGGCTCTTCAGGGTTTGGGAGTTCTTGAATGCAAAGTCTAGATGCCTCCCAGAGGGCCGAACTTGCGAAGTGATTAGCCAATGCTTATCACTAATGAACCTAGTATTAAGCCATGTTTAACATATGGTGTTTTGACACTTTGGAAATTCGTGGGTTCGAGAGTTTTTGACGAAGATGAGCTCGAGCATTTCGACATTCAAGAGTTTTCGATAAAGATGAGCTCGGACATTTCAATGCCGAAGTCGCAAAGTGGAGTTTTTGTAACTCTGCGATTAAACCTCACGCCTTTCTAGAACCCTGAATGTACGAGAGTCATTGATCTGATCGACCTATTGGATCTTTACCATTGAAAATTTAACCTGTCTGTTCTCACAATCTGAGAACGAAAATGACTGCTTCGAATTGTTTTGTTTTGTTCACGGGCATTCCCTGTGCATACAAAAAGGATTGGTTGACCTGCTGCGAGCTCAATCAATGTCAACACGATGACAAGTATTCCAAACCAAATCACAACATGTAATTATCCTTCAAGAAAAATAGAAACAATATGTGCAAAGACTCAATCAAGAAAGAAAACGATAGAAACCAAGTCATTTAGAGAGGGAAATTGACTCAACCAACCAGAAGGGGAATGATTTTCAATAAGGTATAGGGAAAATGAGGCAGGATGAGCAGGGGTACAGACTTAGGTCTCAACAATATGAAAGGAAGTGTTATACCACCATTCTTCCAAAGGTAACCATTTGAACCATTGTGTTTGTTTATCAAAGACAAAGAAACAAAGGTAGCCTTCCATACACTTGTTCACTATCTCGGTTTGTCCATGAGATTGAGGATGATAGGATGAACTATGAGCCAATTGA
This sequence comes from Picea engelmannii, assembly GCA_009831015.1. Taxonomy (NCBI): domain Eukaryota; kingdom Viridiplantae; phylum Streptophyta; class Pinopsida; order Pinales; family Pinaceae; genus Picea; species Picea engelmannii. The sequence continues at coordinate 228,860 of ML803258.1, forward strand.
GTACCCAAAAAAGAAAGTAATTTTGTCTAAAAATGTCTAGTGAATATGGGATCTCTGTCACTTACAATAATCTTTGGGCTTCCATGTAGCTTTTGAACTGTCTCCATGAATGCGGTGGAAACTATACTAGCTTTGAAAGGATGAGAGAGTACACAAAAGTGTGCATACTTGGTTAGTCTATCAACAATCACCATGATGACACTCTCTCCCTTAGACTTCGGTAACCCTGTGATGAAATCCATGGAAACCTCCTCCCAACGCTGACTTGGGATGGCTAATGGTTGTAAAATACCTGGGGTATTAATTGTTTCCACCTTATGGTAGGTTTTAAAAAATCCCAAGTGCCCTCCTACTAGAGAGGTTTTCAATTCCAATAGTACCTTTTGTTTGAGATGGGAGTTCTTACATAAATATAAGAAATATTTGTACCATAGTGAAATTTTTTTCCATGTAAATGTATCTGATGCACTAGAATCCTATTGCAACCTTTGAATGAAAGTCCACACATTTTCGTCATTCTTCCATTCATCCCATGCTTCTATTATCCAATTGGGTTGGATGATAGAGATAGCATAGATAAAAGCCTCAACATCTTCATCCTTTCTTGAGAGTGCATATGCCACAACATTTTGCTTCCCTTTTTTATGGATGATTTCAAAATCATAACCCAACATATTGGTCACCCATTTTTGTTGTTCTTTTGAGGATAGTCTTTGTTTCAAGAAGTATTTAAGACTATCATGATCTGTTTTGACCTTGAAGTGCCTACCTATTAGGCAAGGGCACCATTTCTTCAATGCATGTAGTATTTCCATAATTTCCTTCTCATAAATGGGTTTGTGTAAATCCTTTCCCTTGAGTGGCTGAATTTCAAAAGCAAGGGGACTTCCTTCTTGCATTAGAACAACATCAATGCCATTTCATGAGGCATCACATTCCACAATAAAGGTTTTTGTGAAGTCTAGTGTGGTCAAGACAAGAGCTTTGCACATCGCCTCTTTAAGTTGTTCAAAAGCTTGATTTTCCTCTAGGGTCCATGACAATGCATCCTTCTTAGTTAATGTCGTTAAAGGTGCTACTATTCTTCCATAGTTTTGAACAAACTTGCGGTAGTAACCCATCAAACACAAAAATCCTCTAAGATTCTTCAATGTTTTGGGAATTGTCCAGTCCATCATGGCCTTAATCTTGTTAGGGTCTACCTTGAAACCTTCATGAGATACAATATGATCCAAATACTCTACCTCCTTCACCCCAAAGAAACATTTGGATGGTTTGGCATATAGTTTTTCCACCTTTAGTAGTTGTATCACCTTGTCAACATGTTGCACATGATCCTCCCAAGACCTGCTATAGAATAGTATATCATCAAAAAATACTAACACAAATTTTCAAAGGAAGGGCTTGAAAATGGAATTCATCAACCCTTGGAATGTGGAAGGTGCATTCATAAGGCCAAAAGGCATGACCAAAAATTCCTAATGGCCTTCATGAGTTCAGAATGTTGTTTTTGGGATATCTTCTTCCTTCATTCTAATATGATGATACCCTGAATGAGATCCAAATTTGTGAAATAGATTTCTCTGTGTAGCTCATCTAACAATTCATCAATGATGGGAATGGGAAAAAATTCTTTAATGGTGATCTTGTTGAGCTCTCTATAATATGGAAAATACGCCATGAGCCCTCTTTCTTGAGTACCATTACCACCGGTGAAAAGTAAGAACTTTGGCTAGGTCTAATAATGCTAGCCTCTAACATTTCTTCAACCATACATTCAATTTCACTCTTCTGGGCATACGGGTATCGGTAAGGCCTGATGTTAGGAGGAACACTCCCAGGAATTAGGTGAATAGCATGATCATGATTTCGAGTGGGTGGAAGACCTTTGAGAATATCTTCAAATACTTTGGAATGCTTATCAATGATCCCTTGGAGATCTAGGGGAATATATGGCTTAGATGTTTGAAAATCTAGTGAGCATAGTTGTATAATTACACCCTGATGCCCCTTTTTCAATAATTTTGTCATGCCATTAGAGATTATCACCTTCCTGGGTTTCCATGTGATACCCCTTAACTCAATTTATTTTCCTTCCAATGAAAATTTCATGAAAAGTTCTTGAAAATTAAAATCCATTGTTCCCAATGATTATAACCATTGGAATCCTAGTACGACATCAACACCGCCCATGGGTATATCAATCATTGGACCATTCATTACATATTCCCCCATAGTAAGATTGATCTTATTGCATTTTCCTAAGCAATTGATAGTTCCTCCATATGCAATCATTACTTGAAACTCTAGTGCTGGATATATAAAGAAATTGAGAGCTTTGGCTAATTTATAGTGAATGAAATTATGAGTACTACCAGAATCAATTAGTACTATTACCTTTTTCTTTTTGATATATCCTTCGATCTTGAGGGTTTGAGGAGTGATAATTCCAGCCAATGCATTACATGATATCATGGGAGTCAACTCTTCAGAAGAAATCTCTTCTACATTTTCATCTTGAGATGGTTCTTGTTCTTTTTCTTATTCTCCTTCCTCATCACAATCTATGTAGAATAATTTATTCTCACCACACTTATGTCCCTTACTATGCTTGTTGTCACAATTAAAGCATAAACCTTTTTCTTTTCTTTCCTCCAATTGTTGAGGTGTCAACCTTGTAGGTTGAGGTGTTTTAGAATAAGGAACATTATTCTCTCGACAGATGTTAGGAGTGGTCCTTCTAGTAGCCATAGCCATATTTTTACTTTAAACATTTGTCGCCACCCTGAATGCATTCTCCAATGATTTGGGTTCCCAAAGGCGCACCTCATGTTGAATGTTATCCTTTAAAGTTCCCATGAATACATCAATCAGGTGCTCATCTAGAATATCCGTTACCTTTATATTCAATCTTTGGAAGTTCTCAATGTGCTCTGCAACTGAACCCTTTTTCCTGAGATTTATCAATTGGCTAAAGAAGGCATTACTCCTTGTATCTTCATAGTGTGCTATCATTTCTTCCATGAACATTTTCCAAGTGACGAGTGATTTGCGAGAAAAAAGCCATCGATACCACAAAAATTGATTGGGTTCTAAATATAAAGAAGCAATTCATATCTTTTGTGTATGTGAAAAATCATGTAGATCAAAGAATTTCTCCATCTGAAGTATCCATGTGATTGGTTCCTTGCCATCAAACTTCCTCATATTGATCTTAGGAAAGTGGTTGGTCTTCAACCCAAAGTTGGAGTTTCTCGAGTCTTGATTCATCTTCCTTGTATCCTCATCATGAATTTCATGGGATACATTTTCACTTTCAGGTGTCCCCTCTATTAGGAAAATTTTCAATCCTTCCATGATATCCCTTTTTAAACCATACATCTTAGTATCCATTATTGCCTCCAACTTAGCTTTAGTTGAATCCATCATCCCTTGTATTTCATCTTTTGTTACTGTCTTTTTTTGTAAATCATTTACTTCCCTACAGATTTCTTCACCTTCATACAGAGTCCAAGTAGGATTGTATGTAGGCTTATTTGGTGTATAAGTTCCCTTTTTTGGTGGCATTTTGGCCAAGTATCACTTTTAAACCTTGATTTTGAGGTGGTTCTGCTAGACAATATTTATTCTACTGTATCTCCAAAATTTCGGCCCTTCTGGGTTTGAAAAATTCTTTTTATAGCTCTTTGATACGTCTTCTCTACAATGCCATAGGTCTAATAAAAATTGGATGTGCTAACTGGAAGTTATGGTAACTTCCCCACACCTTGCTGATTTTTGTCCCTTCCAAGAGAGCGTACTTGTAAAGCGTGCCAAGAGAACAATATATGATATTTGATTCTGAAACTTTTAACAGAAATACTACAGAATGTCCACTATCCAATGCAACTAGTCTCATTAAATGTTGATACTCACTGAAGAAGATATCACTTTTTTACCCGGAAGACCTGTTTGAGACTAGTTAATATGACTAGTTAGATACCTTATCTTGCACAGGGTGTATATACAAAAGTAGGATGACCCAGAAGCTAAAAATTTCATCATAGCTACCTTGATAATTTATATGAATATCCTATAGGTTTTAGGGTCTGAAACATTACAAAAAAAAACTTTATAGTGAAAATTCAGTGATGACTAGATTCATGATGATTCCATAACCATATATTACAAAAGATATATCTCTGAAAGTATAAGGCCTCGAGAGATGAAATTTGAATCCCACGTACCTTGATCCATATAATAAATATGATCCAAGGGGTTCCTTTTGAAACAACATAGAAAAAATATATATTGAAAATTACAAGGTGTCTCAGATGTAGCAACAAAACCCCAAGACCTCGATCTTTGATACTAAATGTTAAGAACCAAATATCAAAATAGCATAAAAAAACCTCAGAATAAGTACTCAACACCTTGAAAAAGAGATAATTTTAGATAATAATCCTCTTCTAGAGGGAAACCTCCTTATACACCACATAAATTTCCAAATACAAGATGATTCCAAATGAAAATGACCCTTGGTATATATAGGATACTAGGAGGTACACTTACAACTAATGGACCCAAGCCAACATAAATAAAATAATATTACTAATGTAGTATGCCCAAATTAAGGGGTAATTTGCCATTATTTAGGGCTCAACAAGAATTTGCCTCACATTCAGAGATGAGAGCTATATCAAATGTTGGAAAGGAGGCCATAAATGCAATTAGAGAAAATTTAGAATCAACTTTTTATGGTGTTAATGTCGGTTTGAACAGTCAGAGAGATGAAGCCAATTATTGAGCCAATTTTGTTTACACAACATATGAGGAGATAGATTCCATGTCCATAGAATATATATAGGAGTATGCAAAAATTTTCTGCAATGGTTGGATGGAGTTAATTCAGAATAATGAACTGAACATTGGATTGGTATTTGTTACAGTTAGTAAATTTTTATTGCATTTGAGGATAGTTTTCTTGTAGTTCTAGATATAGATACATATCATTGTATCTTTAGAAATAATTGATTTGTTATCGTCATTAATTGCAGTTTGGTCATATGTTAAATGAATCTCCAGTAAATAGGGGACTTGATTCATCAAGTTTAAATTTGGATGGGTTGAATCATGTATGTGTTTAAAAATATCCATATATGAGAACTTCAATTGTCCAATCTTCACACCTTGTTGAAGAATCAATATACAATAAATTTATGTTTTTGTATTAATGTGAACACATTTAACTATCAAATTCTTAGTTGTGTTGTTCACAGATTCCCATTCTGTCTCCCACTACTTGGGCAGGCTTGTCACAATTCTCATTGGGAGATTTTGAAGAGGGTGGGAGTTCACAGGTATAATTGCATGTTGAAAACACATTTAGTTATATGAAAATTGCAATGTCATTTAAATTATTAATTTAAAGGAAAAATGTCTTACAATATATAATTTATTGAATCTCAGGGTCTGGTGGGTAAGATTATGACTCAACCGACTATGGGAATGCCATACTCTTGTGAGGTTGATGATATTGAGGTTGGCACATTACAAGTATTACATGTTTCAAAATTTAAAACTACAATTTAATGTGTTAAAATCATTTAATTTTAATTTTCAAATGTACAAATTTCAAAGGTGTTATAGGGAAACATGGAGAAGAGAGTGCTTGATACTGTGCTTGAATAGAATGTGGAGAAAAGAATGCCAGAGACTGGGACTGAGGAGGATGCATCCATACCTGAGAAGGATGTGTCTATTCATGATGATGCTTAAATGTATGTACATTGCACATTTGTGAGTTTTAACTTGTTTTTATGTTGAGATTTTAATATATAAGTTTTCAAGCTTATTTGTGTTGAACATGGTTATTTGTTTTTTGACTTTTTTCAATTTTTTTAGTTACATTACAGATTGCACTTGATGCATAACTTCTCTTCTAATTTTTTCCCTTTTGAATAATGCACGTGTACAATATAACTTTTCGAGTTCCCTTCCTTTACATCAATGGTTTAGAATATGTACTTAAGATTTAGACAAAAATACATTTACTAGATCAGGTTAGTATTGTTGAGATTTCACATCAATCTGCAATTGTTTGATGCTTTAGTTTAATATATGCTTTAGTTGAAAAATAAAAACTAGATATATATACCTATTCCTCCATGTGAATTGTTTATCTAATATATAGCTATTAATTCTAGACACAAATACGTGTACTATCTTGTATTGTCCTTACTATTGTTGCTTGCAGAACATATTACAACTTTGAGGCTTTACTCAGTAGTTGAAATATGTACTTGTATCAAAATTGAAGATTTGTTTGATCAAATTTTTAATTAATCCTTTTTTATTCATAGAAGGGTTACTCAACCAGTGTCTATATAACTTTTCAACGCTTTGATCAATCATTTGAAATATAAAAATCCTATATAAGTTTATCATATTCTAAAACGCTATATCTTTGAAGGGAAAGAATGGGGAAGGTTCAACCTGCCCTTATTTCTTTGGGTATATTGTCAAACTCTTCACTAGTTTCTTACCAAGCATGAACTCGCTTTTCTAGATTTAAAAATATGCTAGATACATTCAATATTATTTATGTTTAGATCATGATGCGGGTAATTTTGAAATCTAGCATTTGATTATATGAGAACATAATCTATCCCACATCAGAAAGAGGGAAGATTCTAAATTTTCACTTGGATTTAAAAATATGTTAGATACATGAACTTATTTAAGTTTAGATCATGAGCATTAACTAAAACTATTCTATATTAAAAATTATGCTTACATGATCTTATTTATGTTTAAAATTTAGATCACGATGATTCTAAATTTTCTTGGATTTCAAAATATGCTAGATACATGATCTTATTTAAGTTTAGATCATGCGTGTGAACTAGAACTATTCTAGATTTTAAAATATGCTTACATGATATTATTCATGATCTTATTTATGTTTAAACTTTAGATCATGATGCAAGCAATTTTGAACTTGATCATTTGATTATATGAGAACATACTCTATCCCAAATGATAAAGGGAGAAGATTCTAAATTTTATTCGATTGAATTCCTTGCCTTCTTGTCCAAGAATGGCGTAATATGGAGATTTGATGTTTCTGCATACAACAAAGTGAATTCCTTCTTGGGGTATTTTCAAACTCTTAACTACCTACTTACTAACCACAAACCAACATTTCTAGATTTACAAATAAGTTATGTACACATGATCTCACTTATGTTTAGATCATGATGCATACACATTTCAAAGAACATTTGATTATATGTAATTTGAATACATCCCATGTAGAATGGAAAGATTTATGGTTTTTGAAGAATGAATTAAGATATGTCCAAATTTGTATTTTTTGCATGTACATATAATTGAATTCATTATTGTGGTATTAATAAACTTTGAACAACAATTGCTTATCTATATCACACCAACATTTCTCTTTAAAAATATGTCTGTATATATGGTCAAGTACTTATATTTAGATCATGATGTACATACATTTTTGAAAGAGCATTTGATTACATGAGAACATCTATTCCACCTGTTGTTGGGAAATAATACCCTACGGACTAAGAAGCTAGGGCTAGGCTTGCATGCAGATTTTGACATTAAAGAAATGACCTTTTAACCTATCACCCAAAACTTAAACCCCTTTTTATGATACATGCATGGAAAGGAACTACTAACCTTTTTACTGATGTTTGGTGTAGATCCTCCATTGCGCTCTTGACTGCTTGCTCGTGCGGCTCCTTCCAAAGTTAACCTGCAATCAAGAAAAAACACTACGTATGCATGCTACTTTTCTACTTGAGGGTTAGAAATTAAGCATAAATTACATAAACCACATATAACTCATGCATTGGGACGGGAAAAAGTATTCTTTTATTATTTTCAAAATGAATCAACTTACAATTTGTAGTCGAGACCGGCCACCACTCCTTGATCCTAATCCTGGGCTCCTCGTCTTATTTGTCCTCCAACTGCTTTGCGTTAATTCTCCTTAGGCTTGAGAAAAGGCTAAAGGGTTGGGACAAATGGACTTGGCAAATGGGCAGAGTTTCTTCGCTATATTTTTTCCTCTTCCAAATAGTACCCCTACCCCTTCTTTTATAGGCTAGAAGGAGCTAGGGTTTTGGACTAACTCTCGGCCATGCATGGCCGGGAGTTTCAGTTAACTGACCCATAGCTTTTTGTCCCGTCGGAAACTTTCCTATTTTTTAGTTTTGTTAGGTAAATGCGAGCTGTCGTAGGCCTGCCAGCATTCAAACGCGTGCAGTAGTGGGTTAGGGCGCGTTTGCCTTTACCTAAGAGGATTTTTGAAAAGGTTGTTCAGCATATGTTTTGGCAATGAAGGGATATGAGTTGGCTTGATGCCAGGTAAGCATGTGTGGTGCAATTTAGGGTTATAACACCACCACAAAAAGATGAGATAAGTATTTTCATGGAAGAATGACTTAATATGGAGATTTGTGAACTTTCATTGATATGTATTTTCCTGGAAGAATGACTTAATATGAAGATTTGTAAATGTTCATTTGAAAGATAATTTGATTATATGAGAACATCTATTCCACCGTAGAAAGAGGAGATACACATTTTCCTGGAAGAATGGATTAATATGGAGATTTGTGAACTTTCTGTATACACAAGTGAATTCATTTTCAGGGTATTATCTAACTATGAACACTAAAATTGGTTACCAAGCACACCATTTTTCTCTTTAAAAAATGCTAGATATGATCTTACTTTGTTTATATCAGGTAGGCAATTTTGAAAGAGCATTTGGTTATAAAATGAGTAGAAAAAATTTAAATATTTATGAAAAGAATGGATTAATATGGAGAGTAACTATTTTGGAAGTTTGGGAACTTCGTGATGTAAGTTTGGTTTAAAAAAAAAAAAAAGTATAATAAAAAGAGAAAAATAATCTTAGATCCGTGGAGCTCCAGTTGGGTATGTTATTATTGCTCACATGGTTATGTTATTCTTGATGATCTACTTGGGTATGTTATTCTTGCTCACATGGTTATGTTATTCTTTCTCTCTCTCTTTTTTTTTGTACCGACGGAATCGACAACTTGGGCGGTTCTCGTACTCGTGTGACATGAGGTTGATTATCGTCTACTACCACTATAACCTCTAGGTGCATCCACACATCCCACAAGCATGGGGCACATGTAAATTGGGGTGAGAATCGAACTTGAGACCTCCTTTACATATTTCCTTCCATTTACACGACATTTGCCAATCGATCTACACCCCTGCAGGCATTTATTTAATAAAGTTAAATATATTTAAAATATTTTCTAATAAAGTATATGCTAATATGTGTTATTGGTTTTTCTTTTTATTGTTACAGTGATGTTTACATTCTTGGTGGAAAAAGAGAATGAATGTTTGAAGATGAAACTTCAAAACCTTTGGTATGTCAATTTTGCTTGAAGCACAATTTGTTTTAATTATCTAAATATCATTTTAGAGGCATTTCTACATTTTATTTTAAATTTGTACATATATTTTATTTAAAATGTTAATTTTTTTTTTCCAGGTATGAAGAGATCTATGTCACGGATGGCTTAGAGTTGAATTTTGGAGTTAAATGTTAGTTGTCTCTTAGTTTTTGTTATTAGGCTAAAATGCCTTTGGAACCTATGTATTTGGCTGTGTAGCTACTTCAACT